>JAILXH010287778.1:15126-27084 GCA_023558415.1 Piaractus mesopotamicus | reverse complement strand
TTGTTAGCCCCCTTTTACCCTGTTCTTCAGTGGTCAGGACCCCCATGGACCCTCACAGAGCAGGTACTACTTGGGTTGTGGATCATTCTCAGCACTGCAGTAACACAGAGAGTTGCAGAGAAACAGATTGACTACAGTCTGTAATTGTAGAACTACAAAATGCACCTATATAGTAAGTGGAGGTGATAAAATGGACAATGAGCGTAGAAACAAGGAGGTGGTCATAATGTTATGCCTGATTGGTGTACTTCCCCAGTTTGATTAGAGTAACAGCTATTTATTTAAAAAAAAAAAAAAATAAAAATAATTGTTAAACAGCCGTTTGAGTGGGTTTAGGACATTTTGGGGGTGTATTTAAAGAAAAGACTTACTTTTTGTATTTAAAGAAAAGACTTGAGTTACTGTTGACCTCTAGTGTGTGTTGACTCACAGCTTCAGTGCTAAAGTACAGAAGTAAAATGTGGACACCGACCATGTCTTGGCTGATGGACTGTTGGCTGATTTTTTTTTTTGCTGAATCATTCCTTTAATGATGAAAGGCTCTGCCCGCCAGACGAGGACGAGGCTGTAAGATATAATGTGGACCACTGCTTCAGATCAAAGCATCTTTAAAATAACGAAAGGCATATATTCTATGAGGTGTGCCCAAAATTTTGACTGCTAGAGTTTTCAGTTACTTCAGTCAGGATCATAGCAGGACTGCTGCTGAGACACCGCAGCTCTAATAATCCCTCATCACTCACATACAGCTGGACTCGTTTCACACCAAAGTCTTCGTTCACACATCTGAAAGAACTGGGTGCAGAGGCAGAATTATTAACAAAAAGCAGTTACATTTTATATGTAAATGGCATTTACAAATGAATATTTACATTACATAATCTTTTATTTTACAAAGTCATATTTCTCACAAAAATATAGCTCTTCTCAAAAAGTTTAAATATCTGTACATCTGCTATGAATATATTTACAGAGGAGGTGGACCCGTCCGAAGGAGCCAATATTCAAATGTAACTCTAAATCTTCTCCAGTGTTTACGTTACAGCGACTAATAAGAAGTTTAGCCAAATACACAAAATTAAAAAGCACTTGAAGCACTTGAAAATAAAAAAAAGTGTGAAAAACAGTATAAATACATCATGTGGAAAAGGAAAAGGATGATATGGTTTGTGGCACAGAGTGTTCAAAAGTAGCGATGCTACATCGGACCGTATTTGGCAGGCGTGTGCAAAAGTGACCTCACTGACACCTTTCCTCTGAAAAGTAATGACCACAATCGTTACCAGACACTGATAAATAAATACATTTTTTTCCGAAAAGAAACAGGTGGAGTACTTTACAAGGCACTATTATGAATTACGTATGGATGGAAACGTCTAAATGTAAATTAAATGTCATGTAAAGAGCTCTTTCACAAGACTACAGAGTCTTACTCAAAACAGAACTTGTAAATGGCAAATAAGCAGATTAGAGATGTTCAAAATTTCTCTAAAACTCCAACTAATACAAGTTTACCCGAACAGAGACACCAGTGATCAATATCAAACACTGTGAAACATGTGAAAGTGAGGAGCTGAGGCAGAAAGTGTGGCTATACCAGCCAAAAGCAAGACGCAACCAACAGAGCGCTCTTAAAAATAAAGGTTCCTGAGTGAATCTTTGTTTGGGTGCACAGTTCTGGGAAAAACCTTTGACTGGCATAGAATCTTTTACACAACGCTTCGTGGTGGAAGAGAGGTTCGTTAAACTTTAAAAGAGGTTCTTCACACTCGCACATCTCATTTACATCAAGTTAAAAAAATCTACAGCTCTTTTGATCATGCGTAAAGTGCGGTAAGATCAAATAATGCTTGATCTCTAGGATACAGGGCTTTTGGAACTGGAGCAATGTGCATAACCAAAACTGTCCGTTTGTCATTTAGCACTGAGAGAGAAAAAGAACAGGAACTGTCCATTATTGTCCATAGTTGCATCATTCTGCTTCAGTTATTTTCCCCTTCACTCAGTGCATTTACATTGCAGTGACTTCATGAGTTTCTAGGAATTTAAATGCGCAGCGTCATCTGTAGCTGGTGAGGCTTCATAACATATTGTTAATGTTTACAGACAAATGTCATGATATTCAATAGCAGCTGTTTGTCTCAGAAAAGTAAAAGTTAGCCTAGTGAGTTAATAGCACACTAATTAATGAGCTAATGCTAGAAATATTACTGTTAGCTATCAAGCTCGCGAACATTATTGTAGCTAGTGCACTAACCAGCTGTTTGACAGTTTGATGACCATTTTCATAGGTTTTTTCTTAAGTTTTCAAGCTAAGTTTTTAGCTTGTACAGACATTTCAGTCATTGTTTATTTTAGTTGCTTCTGTAATGTCATTTCCTTAGATTTAGTTGTTGATAAGGTTTATTAACATTGGATTTGGGTCTTGGAGGAAGCAGTCAGTGATCCAGAAAGAACTGTGAAGAACCAGTTAGGAGTTCTTTCAAGAACATTTTGTGGCAAAACACCACAGATAAATAGGATGATTTTCTAAAAACAACAGATAAAACTATTAATCTTTGCCAGTTTATTACTGATATTACTGATAATATATTATGTATTGCAATTAAAAAAAAAAAAAAAAACGCATGGAAATGATGTTTTCTACTTAAATAGGCATACCTTCACCAAAAATCTAGGCATTGGATGATTTTGGTATTAAAATCTTTATTTCAGTCTGAAGACACTCCAGAGGAACAACTCTACAGAGCAGATTGTTGTAGTTTTACTGCTTAAACAAAAAAAGCACTTTTAATTTTTATTATAAACTGTTTCTCAAACCATTTTGTTGTAGTAAATCGAACATAAATCCAGCTATAAACAATATATTAAGCAATGTTTCTGTAGTATCTTTCAGAATATGGTAGAATAGAAATAGAAACGAATTTAAATTTGAATGCAGATATTCTAAAAAATTTGAATATTGAGAAAAAACTATTTTTGAGTAGAGTTTAGAAAACATGCACCATTTGTTGTGAATATTGCCAGAAATAGAAATATTAGAATATTTTAGTTACACTCTATACAACAAGCTTTACACTGATATATGACATGACATGGTCGCGCCAAGTGTGGGCGGAACTAAGCCTTCATTAAAGTTGCTAACTTATGGAAAAGCACCAAAAGCTATTTGTGTCGATAGCGCTCCCTGGTGGAGAATCTACAGCCTGCTAAAAGTCAGTAAATGTGAGTGAGTGAGTTACAAGCCAGGTTCATGAGGTGCTTTGCATCTAAAAAACTGATTGATAGGTCCAAAATCGCCATTTCCGCCTGTAGCTTCGTCTTAAGAGGCCTACGTTCTTTTCCAAATTTGGCACTTTAAACATGCATCCCTGCTGCAACCTGTTCAGTAAAACTGAAGTAATTCTGTGGCATCACTTCAAAGAACCACTAGGAACCTTTATTTTTAAGAGTGAATTACAGAATGGAGGGGCGCTCCCACATTTTCAAACCTGTTTTCTAACCTGTAGTATGGTGGAAAGCAATTTAGAGGAATGAAGCCAGGTCAAGAAAGCAATATACACACATGATGATGCTAGCAAGCCCACGCTGAGACTGTGTGGCATTCTGGGAAAGGCTTACGAAAAACCCTCTCCATTATATAAGCAGCTCACAGTCCCCCAGAGTCCTCCTCAGGGTTCAGATAATTGCACAGACAAAACTTTTCTTTTTTTTTTTTTTAAATACAAAATTCAACAGCACTCTTAGAGTGAGATACACATCTTAATACACTTCACTCGAAATGTGAAGCTACCCCCCTCCCCACCCCACCCACCCAAGAATCCACGCAAAGCTTAAAGCCATAGGCATATGTGAGTACTGGCTCCTCTTAACTGTGCTTGACTTTTCTGCCCTACACTTGTGTGTCCTCCAAGATGTAAGACACCACCTTTAGAATCGTCATTTGGAACTTGAATCACAAAGAAAAAAACACTGAGTCTAATTCGTGCGCCGAACAGACGTCATCAAACCATTGTGCAGACTGTGTTGAGGTTGGGGTCGAAGCGGACCACCTTTCCCTCGATGGTTTTGGAGTTGGTGTTGTACATTGGGTTTTCGAACGTGGCCTGGCCGTTACTGTTTTCGTGCGCGGAGCAGCCGGTGTACTCCGCTTTATCCGTCCTCCTGAAATCAAACAGGGGGACACAGCGGTGACCACCAGGGGTGCAAAATGCATCAGTATAAGAGTAAAGGTGCCAATTCAGCTGCAATGACTTTGTAATGTTTGTATCTATTGTAATTAGGGCTGTCAAACAATACCATAATTAATTGCAATTCATCACATTATTTTGTGCTGGTAATTGCATTTAATCAAATTTGTCCTATTTGCTCAAATTTGACCCTACAGAAGAATGTTTTTTCAATTTAAAAAGCATTTTTAGAAGTCAGTAGTCTATTTCGTTATAGCTACTGTCACACTCAAACGTTAGAACACCCCCGGTTAAACAACATTTTGTTGATTTTTGAAAATGAGTTCACACACCTTAAGTATGGCATTTTTCTGCAAATTTTAGTCCACTAAACTATTAGTGTTTAACATTTTGGGAAAAAAAATATACAACATAAAATGTGCCATAACTTTTGCTCAGGCCACGTTTTACATTTAATTTTTCCCCCCCCAGTATGTTAAATTCAGGAAATAAACTAAGTTTCTATTAAAATGTGCAGAAGTGTTAACAAATGTTAACTTTTCAATTAGAAAATCAATAAAACTCATACTATTGCCTAACTTTTGCTGCCCAAGCTTTTGCATAAAACTGTATATAAGTGGACGAATAAGTACATTCTGATGAAGCTTATTAATAAAGTAACATTATTTTCACCCAGTGAATGATGCAGCGTTCACATGAACCTGAACATTAAAATCACATGATTTCCCCAGAGTGAGCACAGTTTAGTTTTTATCACTGATGTCCAGTGTCTGCATGTTCCAACCACTGAGTGTATTTATAATATGTATCATATATATGGTCAGTGGTTTAGCTCCTCTTTGATTGTAGCCTTTCACTCTTTCATACAGCTCATGGATCCTTGTTACAGTGGAGGCTCTCGAGGGGAACTGGAGCCGTTGTTGCTTTTGTTAGTTTGCTGCTTGTTGACTTAGCGGCAGTTCTCCCGGGAGCACTGTCCAGTGTCATCTGGTGAATATCGCTTTAAAATCTGTATTTGAATGAGAGAACTAAATCACGGATTCTATCATAGGAACATACAGCGTGCTGCAGCTGGGCTTCAGCCTGCACTACTGCAGATGGTTTGAAGGGTCAAACTATAAAAATATAGTGGCAGTAATAAATAATTGCCTTAACATGTTATTTAAGCTGTAACTTTGACAGCCCTAATTATAGTTCATTTTAATAACATTCAATTCATTACTTTCAATTGTAAAAATCCTCACCAAAAGCTTGCATGTTGTTTTTTTTTGTCTGTATTCCACTACTGTGTAAACGGTTCATCCAGTCATGTTTGTGTATTGAGTGTATTTTTAAAAATAATTCTGAGCCATACTAAAATAATCAGATCAGAGAGGTGAGATTTTATGATGCACTGAATTGTTTCCTTAAAAAGTCATAATCAAATTGAATTGTGAGATGAGAGATTTACATCCATGTTGACCACAGTAACGGTGTGCTCCTCTCAGCAACTAAAAATCACCTGCATGTTATTTCTGTGTCTGTAATGCAGTCTAGTACCAACTCGCACATACTGTATAAAATCCCTGTGGTTGAGTTGTTTTAGAGAAAGTGCTCGTCTTGTTAACCCTTAGAAATTGTAGTAATTGCTGCACATTCTGTGAAATGTGGAGACTCTAAACTTTTAAACAGTACCACATTAGTGTTTGTATTTAGATGTGAGATTTTCTTCTGATTTTGAATTTGACTGAAAGTTACTGTTGCTGTAGTCTTGTGTGCATAAGGAAAAACTGTCCTTTACATTTTTACCAGGCTTTTTATAACTTTTTGGCAGAAAACATGGTCAGTCAAATCTATCAATCAAATGTAAACGAAATTCACATGAATGTAACTGCAATTACTGTGTAATCATAAAATTATGTAATATACAGCCAAAATGATGAGTTCTAAAGCTGGCTTTACACAGTGAAACATTTTAATGCAACTTTAGTTGCTTGAAACCTACATGAAATTAAGTTGCACTTGAGTTGTATAATGTAAAGCCTCCTGCAACTGACTTGAAGCTCAGCTGCAACTGATGCAGCCATCTTAACATTGTGAAACAGGTTTCATGAAACAGCAAAACAATGATAAAGCATCATGTGATCTTACCGAAAAACATCTCAATTTATGATGCTTTTGTTTATTTCATTGATTTCACTGGATGAGTGGGGAAGAAAATGAAACAGAAGATGGTTTATTTGGTGGTTGAAATGAGAGCCTCCTAACTGACTATGAAAGGTTGTTCTCAATTTTATCAGTTTCCTGAGTCATGACAACAAGCGGTGTTTGTTTTTTGAAGCTAATGTTTCTGTAAAAAGCTGTGTAAACATCTGCTTGTGCCACTGTTTGTTCTTCTTTTTAGCCTTCTGTTATGGTGATCTGCGTAGCTTGATTCATTTTCTCTTGACGCCCCCTAATTTCACCCACCGAGCTCACATGCATTTGGGATCCAGATGGTTAAGAATATTACAGAACAGGAGATAGAGACACGTTCCAGAGTGCTTCTACGGTAGGATAAGCAAGACATCAGGTACTCTTTTGTACCTAATTAAATTTTAAAGGCTTAATATGCAGACAACAGATTTAAAAGTCAAATATATTGTAAAAAGCCATAAACAGATAAATGACAGAGTGGCACTGAAAGCTGAAAAATTAACATTTTACAAACGCCATATTTCAGTACATTACACCTCATGAATGACTGTAGCTGTGTCCCAATTCAGGGGCTGCCTTCTTTGGAGGCTGCATTTAAAGGCCGATTGCGTCACAGCGGTGCGACTAGGCTGTCCCATTTCGAAGGCTCCTTCATATGCGGCTGAGAAATGTGTCCTCCTTTTCCATGTCAACGAAGGATCCAACAGGTGGATCCTTCGCCAGCCAACATGTCCCGAGGTTCGCTGCATGCTGGCAAGTGTTCAAGAACATGGTGGCATCAGCAGAGGAGCGAACGGCGGCTAAAGAGACACTTTTAAACATATGTACTGGGTTTAAACTGAGGCGAATAGCTAACGTTTCGTGATGCAGTGGTAAAGGCAGAAACAGCGGTGCTGTGATGCAAACAGGAAATCTGCTGTAGAGCAGACCGTCTCGTTTCAGTTCAGCCTTCGTGGGTCTACACAGCCTTCTAAGGACGTGGTCTACGAAGGATCCAGCCCCTGAATTGGGACACAGTCTGTATATAGCAAAAATGATGTACCCAAAAATACAAGCTTCTAATTTGGCTACTACTGTTGCGTGTAACTTTTTTGAGTTGTGTCGTATAACTGACAAGTTGCATGGAAATGAAGTTGCATGCAGTGCACAACATGCTGCTAGTTGCGTGACAGTTTCACCATGTAAAGCCAGCTCAAAGGCTGAGTTAGAGGCAGTGTGCAGGTGAGCGAAAACTGAATGAATGAATGTACAAACCGCTGTTTATAGAGATAAAATCCAAACCCTGCGAAAATCAGGGCAAAAAAAGGCACAAGAATCGCGACGGCCACGGAGCTGCTGTTGGTCCTGGGCGGAGCCTCGGAGCTTCTTGTGGTCTCTGTGAGGTTCAGACCTGCCGGACATGAAACATTACTGACCTTACACTGTCCTCTAAATACTGCCCTGATCTTACTTTCTGTTCTTTTGCTATGTTCACAGTGAAGAGTATCATTAAAAAGATTGGCGCACAACTGTAGGGGGTGAATTTACAGACATATCACAAACATCACACTTTATAATGCAGTTGTAGATACCTGTAATATTGCAAGTCTGTTCACTGAGTCTATATAGCATGGTATCTACTGTACATACCTGATTAAATGTATGTAGACATTCTCATGTTTAACTGCTTGAAAAAAAAAAACAGCCTGTTTAATTCTAAGGGAATTGACCACTGGAAAATGGTCAGGTTAAACTACATTCTGACCATTTTTTGGTAAAAAATTAAAAACACAAATGTTATAATAGACCTCATCAGAAAAAATAAAATACAATCAGCAAAATGTAGGAGATTGGCTCTTTAAGCAGATCCTCTTTCCCCTGTAGATCTGAATTATACTGCATGTTTTTCAGGTACAATACAGTGCGGCTTCTGAAAATTCTTCCTAATGAAATTCCATGCTACCGACCTGTGATTACAAAGGTGGTGCAAGTCAATTAATTTTTTTAAGGTGCAAGTCAATTAATTTTTTTTTAATTAGTGTAATCAAGGTGGGAAATGTATAGTCGTGTGAGCTTGCTAACTCGAACCTAATTGAACAATCAGCAGAAACGTGCATAGAGGCACACCACTTGATTGAAATTCATCATTAGAGCAGCGTACCTTGCCTCTGCAGTCCAAACTTTCCGTAGTCTCGGCCGTGTATATAGCCCTGGAACACATAGGTACTGCCTTCGTGCTCAGCGGAGACCTAGAGGGAGCAAATGATAACGCCTTTTTAGAGCAGTCCGAAGTGCCACTCGACTCAAAGCATGGTCGTTTGGAGGAGAAATAAAACGCATTCATGTTCCGCTAAGTAGCCCCACTTACAAAATAGCTTCAGCTGGAGTACAAAAGTGTCAGATCAAAAGGCTTAAGTATTTTAGTATCAGAATTTGCACTCTCAAAGCAAGTGCTGTTTTCTTCCCTCCTTTTTTTGCCTTTTGCACTGGCTGGTCAAACATAAAAGCATAGCTAAGCTCGACACTTCCAAATGCATAATCACAGTCCTTCCCTGACAGCGAATCCAGAGTTAATGCATGCTTAAGATGCGTCTGCGCTGTAGCAGGTAGCCAGAACGTGAAGGCTCAGATGAAAAAAGAAGAAGGAAAAAGGGAATATTAAAGTGGAAGTGATTTACCAGCTTCATAATTCACTCAAGTGCAAATGGGAAGCATTCATAGCAGAAAAAAACACAAAATATACAAATCTGAATCCTGTTTATGTAAAACCACAAGCCACAAGTCAATTCTGATATCTCAGGTCAAGTCGATGTTAAACAGCTCAAATTACATCCACTGAATTTAACTGAAGTCTCTGGAGTTTTCTTATTTCTGTATCTGAAATAATTCCAAGAAAAAGTTTTGATTATGCTTGTATGATAATGATGTTTGTGTTATTGTACAAAAGCTGAAAGAAAACTAAATCAATGCCTCTCTTGTGGTGTTATACCATTTCAATGTATGTTGAACAGATGGTTCTGAGACAACGTTTCTCTGAGATTCTGAGACAATGTCTCTCACATTACTGTATATATATTTGTGTCCCTTTGGGCCTGACTGATACGAAAATTTTGTGACCAATACCGACATTAAGGTAAAAAATCTGATAACTTGGAATATAGACTGATACACAGTACAGTACAAAAATCGAAGACCACCATTCATTAATTTAATTTGTAGTCAAAACAGCCATTAAGTACGAGTTACTTATTTTTCAGTGTCAGAAAAAAAATACAAAACCTATTTAACAGAAAATTAAACAGAAGCTACAAAAACAAAATTTGCGGCATATTTGCCTGCAGGCATATTTTTTTCCACTCATTTTCTGCCTCTAATGGTCCAATTAATCCATATTCAGTGATGTTGAGGTCTGGACTTCTGATTTTGAATTTGATTGAAAGTTACTGTTGCTGTAGTCTTGTGTGCATAAGGAAAAACTGTCCTTAACATTTCTACCAGGCTTTTTTTAACTTTTTGGCAGAAAACACAGTCAGTCAAATCTATCAATCAAATGTAAACGAAATTCACATAAATGTAACTGCAATTACTATGTAACAACAGAAACTTGCTTAAATAAATAACATAAACATCATGTCAATGGGGGGGGTGGTGGCAGAGCCTTCCAGAATTCTCCAATATCAGTCTCAATATCAGCCAGTATTATCAGCCAACCACTACACTGATCTGGCACTAACCCTAATCCACATACAGCTTTTAAAGTGGAAATTTAAAGGTAATTAAACGGGAAGTGTGAACACAAGCCAGAGCTGAAATCCAGATTGGACGGACAAACGTGTGAACAGGAGCGGATATCTTATGGGCTTTTGCAAGTGGAAAACATCACTAGGCATAGCACTCATGAGAAACAGCGAAAAACTTGTGCCCCTTGTGTGCAGCTGCTGCTGCCCAAAAGTGATGTTACATCCTGTGTAACTGGACTTTCAACATGTTCATCCCAGAAAAATATGTGGATACCCCAGAAAAAAGGTCTGGGTGTTTGAATGAATGAAGAGGCTGACAATTAGCAGTAAAATTATACCAGTAATATATGGCGTTTTGAATGTGAAAGCACTACTTTCCTCCTCTGTCTTCTGTTGAGTATGTGTAAATGCTGCTGTGCTCCACCTAATCCAACTCTACCCATAACCCCAGCAGCCAAACGATCAGCTTTGGCCTGTTTTACCTTTTCTAATGAAACTTGCAGTTTTTATTGAAAAAAAATCAGCACTGTCCTCACAACAAACGTTTTCATCATCTTGAGGAGAGTTCGGTCTGCCAAAAGAGTGAAAAACACACACTCACACTTCACTTGGCAACCCATCAAGAACTTGATTGAATCAGCTGGCCGTGTCCAAACATCCTTCACTTTTGCTTACACAGCTACAGTATATTCACAGCAAACAAGGACAGAATTGCAACACTTGTAAATGGGACAATAACCTGTGGCCCAGCAGTTCCTAAGCCAGTCCTAATGATCCTCCAGACGGTCTACACTTTTCCTTCTTCCCTTTGTATTGTGAGCTTGGCTTCAACAAAAATGTGGACTGTCTGAGGGGCAGTGAGGACCAAGCTGGGAACCACTGCTCTACTCTACAGGAGTATCTGGACATTTGCAGTTACAAAGGGGGTCAGATAATGTGTTCTATAGTACATTTAGGCTACTGTAAAAGTTTGGAATCACTTGTTATATTAATACATTTTATTTTACAACAGTTATTTCAGACGACACAGTCTGGTTGGCTGAGACACGTTCTGTTATTCTTTGTGATAACAGCCTGTTTTTTCACAGTAACCGTATCTTTCCAATAAGCAGATTTTACAAAATGAATACATTTGACAACTTCCATAAGATGATATTTGACCTGCAGCCTGTTTGGTCTCATTCTGAAAAAGTAGTTGCTCAGTTGCCCCAAGCAAATTTTTCAGTTTGCAGCTGTGCTGGAACAAATAAACAAACTGAAATCAGCCAAAAACTACCAGAATACAATCTGGCAAACAAGATGGGCTCAGACATGTTTTGGCTAGAACAGACTGGCTAGAACAAAACCACATTCAAGTTAATCTGGAAAATACTGTTAAAAATGAGCTATAAACTAGACACCAGATGGTGTTTCACTCAACATTTGAAGTCATTGTCATTAGACCTTTGTTCTTTATATTAATTTTATTCTGACTTTTATGAATCATTCTGGACACATCAAAATTGATGTTTCCTCAAAGTACATAGTACTTGGATATATTACAATAATTTTATTATCTGCAACAAAATTGGTTTCATATCATCAAAAGTATTGATTCCAACCTTTTGAATAGTAGCGTATCAGTTGTACTTAAGTATTAATGCATCTCTGACAGTTTCTGACAGCAAATGACCCTAATAAATAACGGATAAACAAACAAACAAAGCAAATCCTTACAAAGCCGTCCATGGTCCATGTCTCCTCAGTGATTTTGGTGTGGGTGCCGTGCACCAGCGCCCTCATATGATACAGCAGCAGGGTCAGACGAGCTTCTCTGCTTTTGTACACGCCTGCAGTTACAAAAAAAGCAAAAAAAAAAAACGCTGTACAACAGA
>JAILXH010287756.1:88277-101420 GCA_023558415.1 Piaractus mesopotamicus | reverse complement strand
TTTTTTTTTTTTTTTTTTTTTTTTTTTTTCCATTTACAATTTAAAGATGTGCAAAATCTATAGAGTCTCATCCTTGGCAGGTACTTTGCAGTTTAAATTATTATTAAACTTTCGTGGTCCTCTTAATGATTCTCACATGCACTAGATGCATAATTAATGGTGTGTATATGATTGGATTTCATTAGAATGTTTTAACTTATAATTGAGGGGGGGGGTCTTTCTTTTGTCCTTCCTTTTATCTTTCTGCCCCTGTAACAGTACATCTGCTGTCTTTATTTTGTGGTATGCTGACAAAACAACTCTTCCTTGCCTTCTAGGTTGTGTACTCTTCTTCTGCCCGGGAGCTGAAAGTGGAGACTGTTCAGCCAGAAAAGAACGAAGAGGATGATGACCTTGATATTGATGCCATTTAAAAAATAAATAAATAAATAAAAACAAGAGGAAAAATACTATGACAGCCAATTTAGAACTTTCCCAGCTCCTTTCCAATGATAAAATTGATCACTATGGCCTCCTGTTGAGCCCTCTCTCTTCTGCTCCGCGTCTTGTCTTTCCACTAGTTTACTCTGTTAAGGCATGGTTTTAACATGGCGCTTTTATTGTCTTGCTGCTGAACTACTATGTAATGTTTAAGCTCTCTGTATTGAGAAAATTATATTGTGAGTTTGACCTCTTTGATTTATGGATTTACTTAAACTGCACATTTTGTTGTGATTTGATTTCTTTGCGTCATTAAATAAACCTTTTTCTTTTCACTTGCACAGAGATTGGCTGTGTCCTCTTAGTGTGGAATGATTTCGTTTCATAGTTATTTCAGGAACTTACTGCATTCATAGCATGGTTGATGATGCTATTTTTGTATAATGCAGTATTAAAATATCGGTATCAAAACTCAGGACAAAACAGAAGGTTACTTTTGTTAATCAAGTCTTTGTCCTACAGTGATTTGTAGATTTGCTCATCCTGATCTCACAGTTTGGATCATGTGAGGGCTACATGAATATAACACAAGGAAAGCTCTTTTTTTTTTGTTGTTGTTTTTTTTAGTTGGCTTCTCTAGTCGTTTTGTAGTATCTATACATTCTATGCATTTTTTTGTCTATGAATACTGTCATCACTGACATTTTACTAACCATTAATGATGCTTTTGAAATGATAATAGAATCAACAATAGCGAACATAAGCCAGAAACACATCTTTCTTTTAAAGATTAGTCGTAAGTTGTGTAGCTGGAAAAAAAATAAACAATTTGAATGTGATTAGACCTCCTAGTCCAACTACAGATTATAATATGGTCAAAATAAGGACACGGACTATATATAAAAAGTTATAAACTAGTAATAGATTAGTACGCCTAAAATCATTAGGAAACGTATTTTCCAGTTAAAATTTCTTTTGAAGCAAATAAAGTAGATAAAAGCTGTGTTGGCTCTTCCTCTGACCATTAGGTGTCAATATTTAGCCATGAGAAATGGTTCCATGTTTACTGATGCAGAAGCCAATAACCCAGCCTTGGAATAACAGCATAAAATGTTAAATAAGCTCAATTTGAGGAATCAAACATTTCAATTTTGGATTTATCGGTATCCCTGAGGCGGATGCCAATTGTGCGGAGTAATCTGGATAGATCCAGGTAACCTATCCCTCAGGTGTGTAGAAGAGTAGAGAAGGTGTGGAATTACGTTATATTTATTGGTTTATTCGACGCGAGAAACAGCCGTGTGTGAAGAGACGGTCCCTCTATTATTTGTTCTGATGTCATCTTCGGGTTCGTTTTCGCAGCGAGCATAATAGACGAGCCTTATAAGGGTGTAGGCTGAATTCAGTGGGAAAGGGTGTGTCATGGTCCTGTAATGGTATGACGAGGTTTTTGTCCCTGTTTCCCACTCCGAGAACACCTAACTTTTGAACGCACGGCCTGCAGTGCCCGAGGCTGCGGCTCCAATGAGCGGCGAGGCCCGTGTGTCCTCACTTCCTCCGTCTCTTCAGGGGCACAGAGTGGCCATTTTGGATCTGGCTTTAACAGAGAGCGGCAGCAGGCGTCGGTGGATGGAGCAGACACCGAGAGCGGTGTTCTCGGAGACCCAGCACCGCTGAAAAACAACCGGCTTCACACATGAAGGCCGAGACCGAACGAAAAAACAGCGTTTCGCGGTGCTAACAACAGCTGTTCGTTTTTACTAACGAGCGTAGTGGGGTCGCCGGGGCCCTGCTGAGTGCGTTTTTTTCCCTCAGCACAGCCGGACATCCGAAATGTGAAACAGAGAGCCAGGAGCATCAGGACAAACGGTTTCTTAGCCATCCCGCTGCTCGCTTTCTGCTGTTCCAGGACACTGTTTAGCGGGCTAGCCGATGGCTCGACACCGGCGTTGGACCACAAAACCACACTCTTCAGCGGGAGACGTCGCCTAACGTTAGCCTTCATTTCAGTCAGTCTGAAGTTTTTACGAAGTTTGCGTTGACCGTACGCTCGAAGTGCTCGGTAAACCAATGGTGTCTAGTTAGCTAACGTTAGTGTAGTAAACTAAATTACACTTTGCCTCACCTTCACAAAATCTGCTGCTTAAAACTAAAACCCGGGGTCTCGTCATCAGTGCAATGTCAACAAGAACACCACTACCCACCGTCAACGAACGGAAAACTGAAAACGTAAGTAACGTAGCGTTAGCTTATGTCAGTTTCTAAATGATTCGTTAAGAGACATTCAGTGTATTCACAATAGTGCTGGCGAAAGTTGTTAGATTTTATTGTTATTTTTCCCTGCTTTGTCGCAGCGTAGCCTGCAGGGTTTTTGTGCTGACCGTGCACTTTAAGTGGATTAGTTATCCCTACATTGTACCAGTCTGGAGACAGATGGGCCACCAGCCTGAAGTGCCGCATGGGGTCTGGAGCATCAGGGATAGAGACTGAGCCCTTATTCTCCCTAATGAGCGCAGCATATGTTTGAGCCAACAGTCTCCCCGAGCTGTGTGTGTTTGTATGTGTAACGTTACTGCTGTCTGTTCTGGTCGTGTACTGCACATAAATGTTTCCCCTTGGTTGGTCAGGGCTAATGCGCATTGGCGTGAGGCTAACCTTGATCAGCCTCCTCGCTGAGCATTGCTGCAGTTGTCTTACTATTTGAGTATGGCCTGATACAGCCGCCAAATGTTTCAATAATACAAAAATAATCCTAAAGGACGTGTGTGTTTATGTCATCAGTGCGTCACGGGCTTGTCCGCAGAGTGTGTACGTGTTGTGCGGGTTCAGCCGCGCGCACACACACACACACACAGACACACACACGCTTCTGTTAGAGATGTGACCCTTCCTGGCTCAGGCAGGCCACTGTCAGCAAACAGCAAATGCATCGACTCTTTGTTTATTCCATGCAGTGTGTCGCATTCAGAAACTTTTGAATTGTGATGCACATTTTCTGTCACGTGTAAATAACCTTGGGATACAGATGTGTCACATGTCCTTCGAAACACAGATTGGGAACCTTGCTAGATTACCACTGTCTGAAGAACATCTCAAGGATTGTAGTGATATGTCTTCATGGTGGCTCTGCAGAATTTAGACTGCACATGGGCTTTTACATTCAGCTGGATATTGAGGATATTAATTAGAACATTTCAGCCCAGCACTCTTAAGATCAGCCTAACCTGTTGGGCTCCACGTTTTACACCTTGGCTTGTCTCCGTATACAAATAATAATGGGAGGTGTCGGTCAGTCTGCGTGTCAATAGGGATGACCCAACCCTTTTAAAAGGATGGCCCCTCAGTAATGGTATCGGCACATAAGAGTATCGATGAGTCCCCACTGAAAACAGGCAGGACTGTTTGGTTCGATGTCATTCAGTTTTTCACCATGAAAGGGTCTCGGTCTAGTATGAAGCACCACGTCAGTACTGTAAGTAGTCACCCTTTTTTACCATGATCTGTGGTAGTAGTATTTGCTGCAAGTTAGCATTTTATCTGGCAGATTCCTGCCTGTCATGCTGTAGCAACGTTACAAGACTCACAAATCTCTTCTTGTTTACCCTGCAAAACAAACATTTTATTTAAAGATTTTGTTTGCTGTGTTCAGTAAAGCCTTGTATTTGCATGTTAGATCTGACTGTGTGGAGCACTGAAGTTGGCACCAGTGACAATGTGTAGGGTTTAGTTAAAACTATGTGTAGTGCAGTGTCAGCTTTCCCTGGAGACAGTAGAGTGTTGTTAGAGTATCACATGAGGCTCACCAACTTGCTAACTGTTAATGCTGCAGCACAAATCACTGAAACAGTTCAGTATGCTGCTTTTTTGTTAAGGGAAGTAGCAAGTTGCGGCTAATAAAGTAACTAGGACTATCAGACGATTAAAGTAATTGATTGCATTTAATTGCATTGGTTCGTGTAGTAAATTACGATTAATCACATTTGTCTTATTTGCTCAAGTTTGACCCTAAAGAGAGACTTTTTTCCATTTTTTTTTGTTTAATTCATTTTTTCATTAAAAAATAAACTTCATCATACTGTATTTATTACTTTGTATTTTTGTGGGAGCACAGGGTTCATGTGAATCTGAGCATGAAAATCACATGATTTACATAAAGTGAAGAGAGTTTCCAGTTTTCATCACCAGTGTCCACTGAGAGAAACAGTGGCTGCATGTTCCAACCTATGAGTGTATATATCAAATATTGTTTCATAGCGTTTGTAGCTTCTTGCTGTCATGCTGGTACCTTACATCTTGTTAATTCATCTGTAGTTCTCCCACATGCTCCATACAGTGTAGTGTGGCGAAGCCATCCTCTAGTGGTAAAGTTACGGGTATTACTGATATTGTTGGCACCAGCAGTGTGCTTTGCTTGCTTTAGACTCAACGTACTTTGGTGCTAAATAAATTTAAGGCATTGCAGTAAGTGGAAGTAGCTGGTTTTATCAGGAGAGCCATCAACTTAACTTACATTTACGTTTTACTTTTACAGTATTTAGCAGATGCTCTTATCCAGAATGACTTACAAAAGTGCTGTGTTGCCTACTCAGAGAATGTATCTTTGCTAGTACACATAGTTTAGAGAGAAAGCTACTCCCGAGCTCAGATATGGCTAGAAACAGAAAGCTATGTTGATACCTAGAGAGAAGAAACAGAATTAGACACAGTGCAGTACAATACATTTAATAACTTGACAATTAAATGCTGTCTTTGAGTGAGAAGACTGAAGTTGTCGAGTCGTAGCAACAGCATTTGAGCAGCTGGTCTTCAGGCTGGAACTGCGAATGATTTGGAGGGTCAAACTAGGAAAATGTGTTAACAGTATTAAAAATGCGTTGCATTGATGTGTTATTAACACACTATCTGTGACACCACTAAATATAACCAAATTTAGTGATTTATGTGTTATATTGTCCTTTTAATTCCATAATAAGCTATGTTTCAGCAATGAGGATTTAAAATTCACTTTCGCGTGCAGGTTTGTCAGTACTCTGAATTTGTTCCATTACCTTTTCATATTTGTAGTTATGTTGGCTGTCCTCAGGGCTGAGAAAACTCATTGCATTGATAAATAATGTACTCTATCCTGTCAGTCCTCCTCCTCCGCAGTGGCCTTGTGTCTACAATTGTGTTTTTATGGCCAGACGTGTTTTTGTCAGGCAGCTTGACTTTTTAGAAAGCAAATAGATGCAGGTAATGTGGATCAGAGGTAAGGCTAAAAGATATATATGCATCTGGGCTTTTATGAAGTGTGTGCAGATCAGTGTTGCCCAGTGTAATGTTTGTAATTTGCCTTCTCTTTGTGTGTTTTCTGTATGTTTTTGTAACCAGCCGGTTATTTTCCCATTTCTGGAATGCCACTCTGTCCATCTTACACACATGATTATGATGATTATGAATTTTTCATTTGGTTTTTACCGCAGTGTACTGGGAAGTCAAGAACACAGATCCCTGTGGTGACCAGTATCTGCTGTGTTTCCTGAGTATTGTTTGTTTGTGGGATAGTTAATGGAAAATGAAGATGGCATGAGGGGCAGTGGCTATTCACTACTAATCTAATATGGAACAAATAGTGTGCTAGACAGGAATGTATTTCCACACCGTATGATTGATTGTGGTGGTTGTTATGTCAGTTTTTCCTCTGTCAACTCCAAAACATCCTGTCTGTGTGTATAGGTGGTGATCATGGTCACTGAATGAAAACAGAACTGTTCAATAAAAGTAATAGTCAGCATATAGAAGTATAATAAGGGTATTGATGTGATGTTTTCAGTATTTTAAATATACTAAATGAGACAGCTTCATCACTAGTCAGTGTACAGCAAAATTTATTTGTCTGTGTTTAGGGTGTTTTTAGTTTTTGGAATAATGTTTTTCTCTTTTATATGGATACGCAGCTTGGAACTACAATATTAGACAGTAGTAGGAAGTTGAGGCTTTGTTTAGTTAGTTCCATACCTACTGTACAGCTTGATTTTATTGTTTAAATTTTGATATTTCAAATCCCCAGCATACTTCTAACGGTCATGGCCGAGTGGAGGGAACCTCTCGGTCTGCAAGGTCCAGCGGTCGAAACCGGAATTCAGGCAGTTCAGGATCTGAAGAGCAACACCCTCATGTGGGGAATTACCGGCTCCTCAAAACCATCGGAAAGGGCAACTTTGCCAAGGTCAAACTGGCCCGTCACATCCTCACAGGCAGAGAGGTGAGTGGACAGAGGTCAAGAGTGCGTTTCCTGTCACATTGCTTTTTTTTTATACTTTACACAACGTTACTGCTCTGATATTTGTGCGGATTAGAGCTGTAAACCTCAACTGTTAGTAGTGCACTAATTTAATTTGGTAGGACAGAGTCCTGATGTACATTATTAGACATAGACAATTGATATTGATGCCTTTGTAAAATGTCTTGTGACTATAATATATCCAAGAGAACCAAATTAGGTGATTGTCAGTGTTTGTCAGGTTTGTACACCCAGTATCCATCCTGCATTTTACTGTGCTCAAGCAAATGTATTATTTATTTATCTTTGCTTGGTCCTGAGTGATTTTAGAAAGCAAGTAAATAATGCCTCAGTCCACAGAATATTGTGTATTTGCTACAAATGGTATCTGTGATTGTCATGTGGGATAACATTCACATTTTTTTATAGGTGGCAATAAAAATTATTGACAAGACACAACTGAATCCTACAAGCCTTCAAAAGGTGAGCCATCATATTGGTTAAATATTAAATGCTGGGTGTATTGCTAATGTTTTTATTAAATGTATCTGGAACGAACATCTGGTAAAATAACTATTTTGGTCTTCAAACACAGTCTACCCCAAAGCTTTGGGCTGACCTTGAATCAGCAGGTTTGCATCCTTGTTCTGCAGGAAATGATGTCACTCATCTCAGGAAAAGAGGTTGTTTTGGACTCGGAAGCATTGTTTTAGCCTGTGTGGAAATTTTTTTCCAGAGAGCTTTCATTAGGTGCAGATCAGAGTTAGCTGTGTCATTTTCATTTTGTGTATGTTTATTTTAAATGTTTAATTCCGTTTCCATATCCTGACTGGCTGATGGCGATCAAAGATTGTGCCGTAGTTGTACACAAAAGGCTGTGCTACATGACTGATACAGTTATCATTGAAAAACATTGTTAGCCAGTGGGATTTATAGGTGTACTCAAGTAGTAGGCTGACCGTTCCAGAGAAAATGTTCAGGCCAACAGTCCAGTGGAAGTTCAGAACGGTTTTGTGTGGTGTGAAGTGTGACTTTTTTTGTATTTAAGATTAAGTTAGTGTATTATATTATACTTTGCTACAATGAAACATGAGTGCCTGAATGTGAGCACGTTGTCAAGGATGCGTTGTTTAGGACAAGATTGAGAAGTCCAAAGTGAGGTGACTGTAACTAGGGTAACTGCTTGCTCTAGTTGCTGTTAGCTAGAGCTAGGCCTGTGCTCAGTGACGTTTTAACAAAGTTACCGTGGTAACAGCCCCCATTGGTGGTAAAAACTCTTTATACACCAGTTTAAAACACACTTGTTTAATTATTGTTTTGTTTTTCATGCAAACCATAGCAAGACACTAGTCTTCAAAAGATTTTACTGGGCTGTTTTTAAATAGAAAGTTATGTTTTAAAGTTCACACTCTGTGAGCTGATAAGTATTAGGTCATGTGACCAAATCGTTAGCACCAGTGCACCAGTTGCCGCACGTGTATCACGAAGCACCAATATTTGGGCGAAAAGCCTGTTAATTGTTTCTTCCCTGTGCTAAAAGTGAATATCCGTTCATTTACTATTTTTCAGATATCAAATTAGCCTGAATGCATATCCTTTATTAGAACGAAAGCAGTCAGTCAAAAGCCGAAAGACATACAAGGCCATTCTGTACTATAATAGAATGTTTTGTTTTTTTTTATTGTGTGATATATAGGAGTAATTGATGGAGTACTGGCTGAGGTAGGGTAGTTCAGGTTCCTTCCCTGTTGCTGTTGTGTGCTTGATACACTGTAGATGTGGAGTCTTCACTCGGGCTGTACATCCATCATCAACAAGGGCTACATAAACCAGGTATTCTGCCACAATAGTAACAGCATTGTACTCCTTGTATTGTGGGTTGTAGGCCAGTGACACATGGTGAAGAGCAGAGCTGGGTTCAGCCTGCTTATCTTCAGGAGTAAAACAAGTCTGGAGACTTGGTTCTATGTTTATATTAGAGTATTGATTTGCTAGGCTGTCGTCTAACACTTGTTCATAAGCAGTCTGACATCTAACTGCAGTAGTGCTTTTTCTCTCCGCTGCCACTGCCTCACTACCAGAGCAAAACACCTGCACTCTGGCTGCTATGCGGCAGGAAAACCCTGGAGTAGTTTCCTGTTCATCTGTGTTGAATTGAATTGTTTGCAAATATGAATGGAATCTTCATTGGCAGTAAAGCAGGGGTATCCATCTCCGTTTCTGAAGAGCTTTAGTCCAGTACAGTTTTCTTTTCACTCTTAAAAGGCATCCTGACCTAAAACTGGAGTTTAATGTTATTTGTTATGTTCTGCAATATTCTGTAGTGCAGCCTTTCATCCCTCAGACACCTCAGTTAGACAGAATTCATGATTTGGTCAGAAATGTAATAAGCACATTTGTGGCTAGCTAGCATTAGTGATTTAGTACTGACCTCAGTTGGTTCTCAAACCTTTTTTCTTTGTTAAAGGAATTATTCAGCCAACCAGTGAAAAACGTTTCGAATAGCTCTAATATCCACCCCAAAGCACTTGTGGGCTTTCAAAAAATACGTCCACCTTCAAGATACAGCATCGTTCTTTTTTCTTTCTGACTTGGACATGATTCTAGGATCAAACCTTTAATTGGTATTCAAGGTGGCAGAATGCCACTTTTTCTTTTCTGATACTGCACTGTTAGAAATAAAGGTTCTGTGCAGGTACATTTTTCATTTATCAAGGTACAAACAATGTAAATGTTCCCTCAAAGGTACAACAATGGTTTCAAGGTCCAATTGTGTACCTTAAATAAGTTTTTCCAGTTGAAAAGTACATATGTTTATTATTATTTAAGACGAGTCAATACAACTTCTATAAAAATATCAATTTCAATGGATTATGGTACAATTATTTTCCCTGACTGAAGGTACTGAGATGTACTCCTGAGGGTACCACCCTAGTGACAAGAGGGGTACTGCCCCAGTGACAGTTTCGTACCTCTTTTTCTGAGAGTGTATATTAAAACCCTGATGCAGACCTGATGTTTTGTTTTGTTCTACTAAGCTTTAACATGAGAACATTTGTAATTGAAACACTTAACCATTTAAAAGTAGGCCATCATGTTCAAACTAGATAGACTTTTTACAGGATTGGATCTGATTAATTATTTTTTCCCTCTGATATGGCATACCCACTATGAGATCTGTGTCAGATCAGTACCTTCTTTAGTTATGTGGAGGTTTTAAAAACTTCAAGAAGAATCATCTTACTCACACACCTTATTTACATAAATGATTGTAAGGTTCTTCAGGGAACCAAAAGTGCTTCTATAGCATCTTTAGTATTAAGAAGATCCCTTTTGACACCTTTATTTTAGTAATTTGGTTAAACCCATGAGTGTACTCTATTGTGCTGAGAATGAGTGTACTGTTAACTAAGTGATGAGTTGAATCAGGTGTGTTTGAACAGAGAAATCCTCAAACTTTATATGGCTCCCCAGGACCAGAGCTGGACACCCCTGTGGTAAAATGTTAAACGTGGTGTGCAGAATGTCCAGCTTTGTGTTACTTTTCCTTAAAACAACTCGGCATGTTTGTTTTCTCTTAAAAGATTTTGGCAAAAGTGGATATCGTCTGAACGATCTGCAGATCTGCTAAGAATCTGTGTTAGTCTCTTGGCCCATGCTGCTGGTAGCAGCTGGCTGGAGGGAGTGAGAAAGACCAAGGGCAGATGGACAGATAGGTGGCGGATAGAAGTGAGGTGAGACTGAGGGACAGCAGGACGGTTTTTGAGGGGCAGATAAGGAGAGAGACAGAAGGGCTGATGACGTTGGTGGAGTGAGAGAATCAGAAGCGCGAATAGAACAGATAAAGTAAAAAGCAAGCAGGAGAGGAGTAAAGAGAGGAGAAAGCATGAGAGCAGGAGGGATATGAACAGTGGATGGGGTGCACACTGGGCATTTTGTTGATAATGTGGGATTTGAACCTGTGCCCACTCTGACACATACGTTCAGAGGCCGCGGCTCTATTATTAGCTGGGCGCTGTAGCGCACTGCAGCCGCCATTAGTTTTTCCACAGTGCCATTGATTAGGATTCTGTGAATATTCTGCCTTTCCTGCCTGCTGGTGTCATGCCAACACAAAGCTCTGACTCATATGTGGCTTTTCATCAGCACTCAACAAGAGCAACTGCACTTTCTGCATATTTTTATCTTTCTCTCTCTTTTTCCTCAATTTATTGCTCATGCGTTGCCCATTAATTTTTTATTTTTTTTTTACTCTGTTTTGCATCTTTTTCTCTGTTTCCCTCTTGCCTTTACAGACCTCCTCCCATTTCATCCTTTCAGTTACCTTTGTAGCAATGCAGTACCACAGGTGCATTACTGGTTCTAGTTTTAGAAGTTATCTATAGCTTTTGTTCCAAAGCTCACGTGTCCATTTGAGTGTGTGAGCACCTTGCGGTGGGCAAACGATTGTGTAATTGAGTATGTGGGCGTTCAGGCTCCGAGCCCGCACTTGTCCCTCGACTGAAGGGAGTTGTTGTGCTGTAGTGTTCCTTAGTCATCAGAGAGGTGTTAAGATGGCGGATTAGAGACAGAAAGGGAGGGCGAATGGAGAATGATGGAGGAACGGACAGAGCTTTATGGAGAGAAGGGCGTTTATTCCTCAGACAAAGATTTCTTAATGCTTTTCTGAATTCTGCTGAGCATGAGAATTCCTTTTAGTGGACAGTGTTAGCCCCTTAAAGCAGTGGTTCACAATCTTGGTCCTGGAGTGACACTGCACTGCACATTTTAGAGCTTCCCCTGCTCTTAACACAAATGACGCATCTAATAAACTAGTTAACAAGCCCTTCCTGAGGTGAACTATTAGTGTTAGAGCAGGGATGATCCTACAACATGCAGGACAGCATACTCCAGGACTAGGGCAGAGAACCACTGCCTTAAAGGAATGGTTCTGCGTAAAAATATAATTTACACTATTTCTACTTAACCCAGATGTAGTTTCTCAGCCAAGACGTGTTTGGTGTCCAAATTTTGCTTCTTTAGTTTAGTGCCAGAGCTACAAGTCTAATGTTGCTATGAAACACTAGTGAATAGTCACCCAAATTGTTTCTGTAAATCCCCAAAGCTTCACTCCACCCGGTCAAACCACATCCAAGTCTTTATTGAGGTCGTGCTGACTTGTTGATGTGGTTTAGTGGATAGTATGACTTAACTGAACCTTGACCATATATCTGAACACAGCAATTGTTATTTACTTATTCAATTATTATTTTAAGGCTTGTTATCCATTGATTAATTTTATTATTTAGTAACTACTACGTGGTATGTAAGGTATGAGTTTAAAGGGTTAAACATTGTGTGCTTGTGTTAGCACAGAGCTAATATACAATCAAATCTTTCAACAGTCTTTTTAAAGTTTTGTTAGGTTTTGGATTTTCTGGTCATGATGAAGCCTCATCGTATGTTGGATTTCATTAGAGTCCATGTAAATCTAAAGGGGATTTTATTCAGAGTGGTTTGAGATGAAATGGTGCACTATAGAGAAACATGCCTATTTCTTTACAGTGATGGGGATGGGAACCAAGCATCACAATGTCCACAGTGCGATTATAGCCATTTTATTTACTGTTCAAAATGTATGTGTATTTCTTTTCAGCATCCTGTGTGTACCTCTCTGTATCATAAATGTGTCATAAATGGATGCTAAAAATATTTTTAGAACAAACCTTTATTGTAAAAGAAGGTGATGGTGTTCAGGTAGCACTGTTGGTAACTGTTTTGTGTTAAAGCTTCAAGAGGCATTACACAATTTTGACGTCTGGTTACTGTCACCAGTTTTGTGAATTCTGACTCTGGAAGTTTCTCTAAAATTAAACATTTTGCATCAAACGACTCTGAATGACTTTGTTTACATCTTGGCAGTTGCATTATGCAGAAATCAGTGGGATTCTGATTTGTGCCTCTTTGCATTCTTCAGAGTTGACAGAACTCGTCCTTCTGGAGCCTGCATCTCTTTCCATTCTTAGTATTGACTGTTTCAGTTCAAAGGGAGGGGAAAAAGTGCGGGGATTTTTTTTTTTTATGAAGCGGGGAAAGTCCTGGCGTCAGACCGACATAGAAGGGCCTGTAGAAACATTGCCCTCTAGTTAGTCAGTGTGAGGAATGTGCTTTGAGGATAATAATAGATCCATAATAGGTGTAATAATAGGTATCCGAATGTAGTGAGGATCTCCTCCAACCCACTGAGAACATCTCTTCTTCTGAAGAGTGCTGAAGGAGCTGGTTTAGAATGAGGGTGGTTGTGAGGTTTTAGTGATTCAGTGGCTGTCAGAGTGAGTCCTCCGGTAGGCTCCTTGAACCCTGTGACCTCTGACCCCTCCCTCACTCCATCATCATGCTGCACCACCCTGATCTACTCTGCCCGTACTGTCGGCCTCTGATGGACACACACAGACTACACAGTACACACACTCGCAGCATTT
>JAILXH010287756.1:75181-86209 GCA_023558415.1 Piaractus mesopotamicus | reverse complement strand
TGTGTGTGTGTGTGTGTGTGTGTGTGTGTGTGCGACAGAGAGGGGGATGTGCTTGTGTTCCTTCCTGGATTTTTAGCATAATATAATTACTTTTTCTCTCCAACAGCTCTTCAGGGAAGTCAGAATAATGAAGATTTTAAACCATCCAAATATCGGTAAGAATATTTGGCTTGAAATGAAAAGAATAAAATGACTTGAAATGAAATAAGGTGTGTGCATCCTCACTTTCTCTCTCTTATTATAGCAACAAGACTTGCGGTGTAAAGAGTTCCTCTAATTTCCTCCTCCGCATTTGTCGTGATTTCGTGCTCGCAAATAAGATAATGAGTAGTTGAATCAGACATATCATCATGTCTACACAGAAAGAGGTTCTGTGTGTTCCTGCTGTAAATTTAGACTAGCTGCTGAAATCCTGCCTCTGTGCGGGAGAGGGAGAGAGAAAGAGAGAGAGATGTTTCCTTGGAGACATTTCGTTGCTGGCAGCGCTCACCCCTGCAGAGGGGAAAGGCCGCAATGATGGATGTGCGGTGTAGAGCTCATCTCTCCATTTGAAAATGAGCAGCCTCTGCTGTGTACCTCATGATCAGCCTCAGTGCTTAAACAGTCTATAAGAGTAGTTTGCAGTACAGTATGTACAGTACTGTGAAAAAGTCAGAGATCACCATTTATTTAAATGTCAAACATGAAAGCTTTAAGTACTGTTTGTCTGATGGTGACCGTTTTGATGGTCTTTTAGGTCTTGCATGGTTGCACCAAGTCTCTGGATTTTGAAAACTTGTTTTTTTTAGTTTGTTTTTTATTTTTTTTGTTTTTTCCTATGACTTTCCACTTTGGACCTCCTGAAAAAATTAGTAACTTGTAATTATGACCTTTTTGACTGAACAAACACATGAAGGGTGATCTACTTTTGGACAGTACTGTATCATGATTGGACTCACACTTCTTTAGTGAGATCTTGGATGAAAATGTGTTAATTGCGTTTTATTTTGCACAATAAGCTAAAGGAATCATTGTCAGAAAACATAATGAGGTTGTTTAGAAGTCTGTAACTGTATCCATTTTCACAAAGGAATGCCATAAATAAATATGCATACAGATGATATGATCATGCCATGTTTATATGTTGAACACATTCCTGCATAACAACCATGGCACAGTCATGCCATTGTGTGTGACCCTACCAGTGTACTCTTAAGCAGGAAAGTTTGTCCACGTTTCAACGAAAAACAAAAATATACTATAGAAGTAGACAGGAACAGGTTGCAGTTGTTTGTGAGCAGGAGTTTTGAGTAGTTTCTTGGGTTTAAAAACCTCTGCCTACACATGGGATGTACACGTGTGTCTCCCAAGAAAAGCATCCGTTGCCCTCGCCATGCCCTGCATGCTCACATGTTTCGCAGAATATAGGAGCACTGCTTATAAATAAGACATGATCTCCAGAGGATAAAAATCTGAACTTATCTCATCTTTCTGGAGCACATAATGCTCACATGAAGGGGGAGAAGAAGGAAAGAGAGAAGGAAAATGAGAGAGAATTCAGTGAGAACCAGTAGAACCTGTCTTTATGAAAAGGCTACATTGTGTGTAGCTGTGAAGACTGATTTTAATCGGTCTACAGTAATTAAACATGATCTCCCAAGTTTTACCTTATCTTACTTAAAGCATGAGAATGAAGCCTCTGACTTGTTTTAGTGTGAGGGATTTAGATTTGTTGAAAGTTTGTTTTCGTTTAAAAAAACAAAAAACAAAAAAAAAACACATCCTTGTCTTATTCTCCCTACAGTAAAGCTCTTTGAGGTGATTGAGACTGAGAAGACTCTGTTTCTTGTGATGGAGTATGCCAGTGGAGGTAAGTGTGTGTGTGTTTGTGTCCGGTTGTCAAAAAAAGCTTCCTTCTTTTGTTTTGTGTTGTCTTGGTTTGAATTGTTTTCATTGCTTTGGTTCTCTTTTGTGTCCAGGTGAGGTGTTTGACTACCTGGTGGCCCATGGGAGGATGAAAGAGAAAGAGGCCAGAGCTAAATTTAGACAGGTGCAGTGCTCTTAACATCTTACTGCAGTGTGATTTACACTCACATTTACATAAACACAAACACAGTGCACGGTGCAAAGGCACCGAGAGTTCCCCTTACTGATTGACCCTGCAGTCTCAGGTAAAACTTATTCCACTCTGACAGTATGTATAAACTGGACCCAGTCACCCCATTGTTTTCGGTCAGGTGAGGTCAGTTGTATCACTTCCTGATTTGCTTCTCGTTGTGGACGTTTATTTTGAAGCTGTAAAGTGATGGTCATGTCTGTGGAATAAAATTGGAACTGGAATGAAAAACATTAACTGACACTGAAGGTTACTGGCACACGCAACTTTTTTTCTAGTTTGTTTTTCTCACTAAACTAAAAATTGTGTGAACATTTCGTAATCGTGACTGATAATCCCTAAAAAATAGGAATGCACAATGACATCTGAATCATATCTGTATCAGGAGATAATTGCTTTAAAGGAATATCAGCATCAGGCAGATGTTTAAATTTGACAAACTGTAAAGTAAACGGTGACTGGTTACCTTTAAATGCTTAAACATCAATGATTGGATGATTAGTACAGGCAACTAATAAAGTAAAACAAGACACATTAAATACATTTTGATAAACTGGTAAAGTTTCAACGTAAATCGTATAGTCATTGGTTATTTATATAAAAGAAGAAATAAAATCTTTACAAGTATTCATCAATAGAGAAAAAGTTCCTGTCTTCTTATAAGGTAAAATAAATTCAACTAATTACAGATTAAATTAATAAAGGCTTTTCTTAATGAGCATTTCACGGTCATGGCACAACAAGCATTCTGGTGGATCTTTAACCAGCTTTGAGTTTATTGGGGTTCAGAACTGGATTTTGTGGATAAGTGAATTTGAAGTGATTTTGTTTTGCAGTGGTGCTGTCGTTTAACGTTTCCACTTTTGACTAGCACGACAGACTCTGAACGGATGACACATCGGTTTTGAATGTGGAACAGAGAAGATGTAGAGTTCTCTATTCATTCAGTTTTAAACACTCTGTTTTTGTTGTCAAGGTTTTTTTTTTTTTTTTTTTTTTTTACTAAATGTTTATATAGTTGCCAGAAGCCAGAAACAACTTAATAGTTGTTTCTGTTTCCAACAACTGCACTTAATAGTAATGTATAAGCACCTGCAAATGTTCGCATGAAAAATATCAGATGTTGGTATTTACACAATTCACAGATCAGTGCATTTCTAGTAAGAACGCTGATTTACTCAACATTTCCTTTCTGTTCTAACTCTCAACCTGCCTAGAAAGGGTAATCAAGCACAGAGTAGTGGATATGGAACAACCCAATGTGGTTGTCTTTGAGGTCTAGAAGGGAAACTTTATTTCTAAAGTCATAATTTTTAAATAGAATGTTTTCAAAGTGTCTGTTCCTCTTCACGATGTGACCTTTGCTGACTAAATCTGCGTCAGGGTTAAAGCAAGGTTACAGTGCTTAGCTTCATCACAGGAACACAGAAGTAAATCAATGCGCTCCATTGAGCCCGTTAGTGTAGACGATCCCTTCTGCCTGTGCTGTCAGAGCCCAAAACCCTTGTCCTCTAACTTACATGGAGTATTCCTGTACGTATGCAATGTTCAAGATGATGTCAGAAGTAAAAACCTGAAAAAAGCCTGAAATCACAATAACAATGAACATGCTCTTTCTCTTGCACACTCTGCCTACTCCATACAAATTCAGCGTTATCCACTTATTGTATGTGGACATTGACATCCTTCGGCATGATGCAATTCTAAAAATGTAATATTACAATTATGGCCGTAATCGCGGTTCACGATATCATCTGTCGGGGATTTCCTTGTGTGTCTGCCCCTTTGTTGGTTTCTGCCTCTGTCTAGTTTTTCTTGTTACATGTGCTTTTGTTTCCCTGTGCTACGCGCTTTCGTCAGCCTTATGCTTTTGTTGTTGTTTTGGTGTTGGCTCATCCCCTGTCTTGCTGTGTCTTCAGTCCTCACCTGTTCCTCGTTTCTTGCCCCGCCTGCATTATATGTCCTCAGGTGTTCCTTGCCTTTCTTCTCCAGCCAGCATTGTTTGATATTGATGTCTATGTTCATATGCGCTTTCATGGTGTTTTCCCTGCTCATGTTTTCTTTGTATTTGTTCTAGTGTCAGGATTTTCTGGTTTTCTTAGTCTGTCTTTTGTTTATCTCAGTTCTTAGTTTTCGTGTTTGTGTTGTCATGGATCCCCGTACCGTTTCCCTCCCTGCATGTTATTTGGATGCTCCGTGTGAGAACTTTAATAAACGCTGGCACTTGTACTCCGTCTCCTCGTCTGCCTGGCCAGACACATTGTTACAATCATCATTAAGATGTTGTGTTATGAAAAAAACTCTACATATGTACAAGATAATACATGTGCATGCATGTAGTTTTTTGAATGTTATTTTTTAAAAACAGTAATATGTTGGTGATGCTGATGGCACTTTGTGTGGCACAGCAGTTTCCGTTCGTTTCTGAACGGAGTCCATTTTTTTCTCACAGTCATAGTGTGATTTTGATTTTTTTTTATTTTATTTTTTTTTTTTTTAAATTTTGAGCTGGTGTTTGACTTTGGCTAGCACATCAACTTTTGCTGTGAGCTGTGGTGTTGAGACCAATGATACACCAAAGCAGCTGTACAAACATTTAATAAACCATGGGAACTTAACATGACAGCTTGTGAAGCCACAAACCAGAGCTGCTCTGTGAAAAAATGTTTGGTGAAACTGCGACTTGTTTGACTGAAATGCAGTGACAATATTTCAGTATGGACAATAGTCCATAATAATAATCTCCTGTGCTGAATGTCATGGTATACCTTATAATTGAATATTGGCACATTTTCTACTATCCATTTAATAGTGTTTCAGTTTAAAAAAAAAAAAACCTGCACGGTTCAGGGTTATTGTAGTTAACTAAAACTATTATTACAACAAATACTAGCTGTGGGGGAAAAACTGCACTTCTAAAGAAAAAATTAAAATAACTGTTCACTGCAAAACTAACTGAAATGAAATAGAATTGCTGAGAAAAATCATGTAGTTTTAATTCTTTATTGTGTGAATGAAAAGTTTAGAAGTGGAATTCTTCTGTGTTTGGTCTTTAAGGAAAGCTGGAGCTGAGCCAAGCTCAATCTGCTGTTATGTTAGTTTTATTCCACTCTCATCAAATATCTACTATCATAGAGTTCATCATAATACTAAAAACTAAATAAAAACTAAACTGAAACTACTAACAAATCCTTAAATCTAACTAAACTACAGTCAAAACCCAAAATGAAAACTGTAAAACCCTGGTACAATTTGATTTGTAACTTTATTCATTTTCTTTTCTACTTCTTGATGTTAATGTGTGTTGTTTTATCATCTTCAGATTGTGTCCGCTGTGCAGTACTGTCATCAAAAGCGCATTGTTCACAGAGACCTGAAGGTAAGTGCATATGTGCATGCATGCATGCATGTAGCTATGTTTAGCCCTTGTGGGTGAAGCTGGGTATGGTGGCTTTAAGAACTTTGCTGTAACCTCAATGATGACTTCTTGAAAAATGCTGACGCATTTCTGCTCATATACCGTATTCCATAGTGTTGTTTGTATTATACTGTAGGTGTGTGCATGTTCAAGTGATAAAGCACAGCTTGTTTTCTTGAGAACAGACTCATTATCTAGATTGGCCACGCTCACGCACTGTCTTCACTTCAAAGCGGCATTAATGATACATGAGAACAGAGAGAGAGGGCCAGAGGGCTGCAGACAGTTGAGGGCATGTTGGGGGAGGGGCAGTTATAAAAGGATTTCACATTGTATATACCTGTAGATGCCTTATTTTATTGCTTTTTTATAATGTATGTACCCTGTCTCATATTTAATACATCATACCTGAAGTTCAGCACAACCCTCTAAGGAAGAACTATACTGGAGCACAAAAGACTTATGCTGTCTGACAGCAGAAGATATAATGTAAAAATAATGTAAAATACGCCACAGCTGTTTATTAACATTCATAACAGCTGTTTCAGATGTTTGCACAATTCTCTACAGAGCACAACTTTAATTAGCTGCTGTTTCTTGATATGCCCAGTAAAGGCTGGTTGAGAATAAAACCCCTGCAGTGTGCTGACTCAGTGTGCCTCTGCCTGCAGTACCATTGTATATTGGTGCATTAGTGCTATAGAAGGTTCATAACCAATCATTCAGTGTTCACTGTGTCATCAAACTATGTCTTTAACAGCTCTGCTGTGTTTGCTAATGATACAGCAATAATATCATTAGTGATGAAGTGGTATAAGAGGAAGGTGAAATGGTTACGTTAATCTTATTGCTGGTTACAGTCTGTGCAGATTTTATCCATTATTAACGCTGTTTGATCAACATTCAGTGTTATTGTTGCAACTGCCTACATATCGTTTTTTTCTTTGGTCCTGTCTTTCAGGCTGAGAACCTGCTGTTGGATGCTGATATGAACATAAAAATAGCAGATTTTGGCTTTAGTAATGAGTTCACAGTCGGGAATAAGTTGGACACGTTCTGCGGCAGTCCTCCCTATGCGGCTCCTGAGCTCTTCCAGGGCAAGAAGTATGACGGCCCAGAGGTGGATGTCTGGAGCCTGGGGGTCATACTCTACACATTGGTCAGCGGATCACTGCCGTTTGATGGCCAGAACCTGAAGGTTTGAGATTCTCTCTTGTAGTCTGTGGCTGTGACTGAAATGGATCCACATTTGCGTTTTAGTTCACTAAATTTAGTATGTCAACCGTTTTTGAGAGCCACTAAACATGAAACTTACAGACTCTCAGCTCTCTGGAGAAAGATCATAAAAACAGCAGCCAGCAGTTAATATCAAAGAGCCTGACACGTTTACTGCCTGCCGCTCATCATACAGCAAATACACTGAATGGCACAGTCAAGGACCAAGAATTAAATGTGTGTCTAAGTCAAGTTGCTTTTATCCTTAGCGTCTCTACTTTGCAAATGTTATGTGTATGTCATCGGTTGCAGCTGGCGGTATACTTAAAACGATGAAAGAAAAAAAAAAAATTGAACTACCGCAGAACACGCTGTCATATGTATGCTTGAAAAGAACTCTGTATGTATCAGCACTGCTAGGAGCCTGCTTCATACATTGGACCAGTTGCAGTCAAGGGGAGGTCTCAGAATGAACGTCACAGTGACGATGAGTTCCTTTCAGCAAACAGCGAAAACCATGCTGAACGAACTCAAACCACCACATCATTTTGGCCAAAAGGACAGTTTTGCTTCAAAACATTTTCAGTGGAAGTACAAATGAGAAGAGTAAGAACTTCAGCCCCGCCCATGCAGCTAATGTTCGTTTGTGACTGGTGAATACTAGCACACGCTGATGAGAAAGTGTCCAAATTAATATTGAGCATTTTATTTTTTTTTTTTAATATAGTAAATAGTTCATCCCTATATAGTGCAATACCAATGAAGGAGGAGAGGGAGCCATTTCATTCACTGCCTGTGGTTTTCCAGGCCTCATGGTCTGACCTTTTGTGATTTTATTGAATTAAACTGATGTTTAATTGATCCAGTCTGTGTCCGTGTGTGTTCTGCAGGAGCTCCGTGAACGTGTGTTGAGGGGTAAATATCGGATTCCCTTCTACATGTCTACTGACTGTGAGAATCTTCTCAAGCGCTTCTTGGTGCTCAACCCTGCCAAGAGAGGAACACTAGAGGTTGGTCTCTTTATTCCATTCAGTCTCTCCACCATTGTTCATCTTTCAACTGACAAATAATCAGCAGCCTGTGTCCCTTCTTTTCGTCCCCTCTCCATCTTTTTCCTTCTTGACGCATTATTGCTCCGTTCTGTTGCTCGTTTTAGCCATGGCTGTTATCTTGTCTCTCTTCTCCGGCTGATGTAGTCTCTAAACACTCTGTTGCTATTCCCATGAAAAGATGAATAATGCAGTTGGAGTGTTCTTGCTGCTAAATACATGCTTCTTGAGTGCTCTGTAAAAAAAAAAAGAGCGTGGGGGGCAGCTCGCTCTGCAGCTCATTGTTTTAAAATTACATTTCCCTATCAACTATTACATTTAAGAAGGAGAGTTGGATTCGAGTTTTGCTGAAATGCATTTTCCTTTTTGCTTATCTTGTGTCCTGTGTCCTACTTGCTGACCTACAGCATGTTCTAACAATGAGTGTATTAATATTTCCAAGCACTCCTTTATATTTATTTGGTTGTTTGTGTTCAGGAATGAAATGGAATTAAGTCTTTTTTTTTTTGTAGTGGGTGAACAGTGAGCTCTGTATTTACAATGTGGAATAATGCAAAAATCATGACTTTTTGCTCTCTTTCAGCAAATCATGAAGGACCGCTGGATTAACGCAGGCTCGGAGGAGGATGAGCTCAAACCTTACACTGAGCCAGAGACTGACATCTCTGACCAGAAGAGAATAGGTATGCAAGGAACATGGCTGCTGCCTCATGAGTGCAGGAAGTGTGTTATGTGTAAAGGTCATAGGTTTCTCCCCCTGTGAGAGACATGAGCCTTTAATGAATAAAAGACATAAAATATAGATGTAGAGATATACATTTATCTTTTTAAATGTATGTATTTATCCTCTTTTCTGTGCTTCTGCTGTCGAGTATTGCAATTTTGCATTGATTAATGTCTGTGCGTAACAGCTTTTTTTCTATTTTATTCTATGTTGTATATTTTATTTTTCTTTATGGAAATAAGGCACCCTGCATTAAATTTATAGACATGCAGACAGAGAGAGAGTGAGAGAGAGAAAAACAGAGTGAAAGAGCAGTACAGTTGGGGGAGTCACTGTGCTTGTCTGTGCAGTGTAAAGTGGTGTGTTACGTAATTCACAGCAGCTGAACATCTCCCCTCCCTGACTCCCCCCACCCTGGCACATGTCTGTGAGGAACTCCCTGTGTACCTCCAGTTAGTGGGAGCTCAGTATGGTAGAGCACATGGTGGCTTTATGTAGTGCAGCATACACCAGAATCTAGAGCAGGTGGGATGGTTTTGTGGTCCACCACTTTGCAGGAAGGTAGGTGCCTCTGCCTGTGTAGCCATATACACACACCCACTCAGTGTTCTTCTTGCTCTCTCAGCTGGGTCTTTCCTCCTAGCTTTCTCAGCAACTGCAGCCTGTAGAGATACCCATCTCCTGAGGGATGGAAAAAAGTGTTAGGTAGTAGTAGACTGGTATAGAAAAGTACACAGAGCGTGTTCCCGAGATGCATCCCGAGAGCGTGTTCCCGAGATGCTTCCCTGGAAGGAGACGCTTAGCCACAGACTTCATACATCTGCCTCTCCTGCCCAATAGCTTTCGCACTATGACAGTATTCCACTCCTACATGTGATTACCCAGGAAAAGCTCTCAAAGACACATGCTCACAAGTATATACTTCAAACAGTTCCAGCCTTTGAGTTTAAGCTCAGCTTATTTCATATCCATCGTGCTCTTCTATTAAATATTTCATAGAAGAAACATTTTCTTTATGCTTTATTCTGTAAACATTCTGATTTATATATTGGTTACTCTGCAGATGTGATGGTCGGTATGGGCTACTCTAGGGATGAGATCCAGGAGTCTTTGTCCAAGATGAAATATGATGAGATCACAGCCACCTACTTGCTTCTGGGCAGGAAGGCCAATGAGGTGAGGACCTGCTCAGCACAGATTATACTACAGAACAACTCAGAACTTACACTGTGTAAGTGAGTGCATTTCACAGCTAACTGTAAGGGTTTATTCCTGGGAATTGTGTAGGAGGTGAGTGACTCCAGCTCCAACAGTAATCTCTCCTTGGCGAAGAACAGACCCACCAGTGAGATGAATGGCCAATCACCATCTCACCTGAAGGTCCAGAGAAGTGTCTCGTCCAATCAGAAAACCAGACGCTACAGTGATCAAGGTGACGCTCAGCATTTACCGTTTTGTTTACTCTCATTTTACACTGCACTGACCAAATAGACATTGAGTGAAAGTGGACAATTCTGGTAATAATAAATTGAATATACAAAATATGCTACAATCAAAGGTGAAATCTGAACTGACTTTGAACTGACTATCATCTTTAGGGCAAAGGACCAGTGGAATTGACCTGGACATTATGAACACACACCGAAAGTAGACCTTACTGTCTCTCTCACTCTTTTCCTCTTTTTTTGTCCCCCTCTCAGTGGGTGGTGTAGCTAACTCAGGGTTGAGTAATGTTAAGAAGGCTGTCCCAGGCACAGCAGATGGTGATGTCAAGCAGGACGGAGGAGTGGCAGGACGTAAGGCTCCATCACACAGCCCGCCCAGCCCACTATTGGGCAATGCCAACAACCCCAACAAAGCGGACATACCTGAGCGCAAAACGGGCACCTCTATCACTCCCAATGTAAGTGTGTGTTTGTGTGTGAGTTATAGTGTGTCCACCTGCCTCCAACTGGTTATTATCTTTCAGAATTAATAGCATTGCACTCACCCTAATGCATTTAATTTTTCATAGAATAACTCTGGATCTGCGGGAATGTCTCGGAGAAACACATACGTGTGTAGTGATAGGAACAACACAGAGCGCCTTTCTGTTATTCCCAATGGAAAGGAGAACAGGTAGAGTTAGAATTAAGTCTTTTCTTGTAGGCCAGAAATGTTTTGTAATGTTACATAAGATTTCTTTAAATATGCATGTCTCTACATTATGATGTTGTGAATATTAGAAGAAGAATGTATGCGTGACTGTTTCTGTCTTCACCCCCGTCCGTCTTTCTGCAGCGTGACTTTGTCTCCTGACCAGCGGAACCCTGGTGCCTCCACTCATAGCATCAGCAATGCTGCCACAACTGATAAACTACGCTTCCCACGAGGCACTGCAAGCCGCAGCACCTTCCATGGGCAGCTGAGGGAGCGTCGTACCGCAACATACAATGGCCCGCCAGCCTCACCCACGCAGCCCCGCAGCCGTGGCAATGCCAACAATCTGCTCACCAAGCTGACCTCCAAACTTACACGCAGGTAAACA
>JAILXH010287756.1:52960-70477 GCA_023558415.1 Piaractus mesopotamicus | reverse complement strand
GTTTTTTTTTTTTTTTTTTTTTTTTTTTTTTTTAACCCCCATTCCGTTTCTGAGCCCTGCTCCTTACACCTTTAGAGCAGACACTCTGCCCATTAACCTAATGCAAAAGCATGGCAGCTCAGCTGACTCTGAGGTGAACAAAGACTTCATCATCAGAGAATTTTAGTAATATTTAACTTAACGCTCCTGCGTGTTTCAGTTCATTTGTGTATGACCACTTTTTACACAACCTCACACAAGACTTCTAAGCGATGTTTTAGTTTGCCGCCTTGTTCTTTCTTTCTCTCATCTCATTCCCTGTTTCTCTTATTTCCTGTTTCCTGCCCTAACTGATGCTTTCTTACTGACTAAATGTGCTGTCCTTCCTCTCTTCTTCCTTTCTGTTTTATAATCAAATATAATAGAGTCTCAACCGAGTTTGAGAGAAGCGGGAGATTTGAGGGCACAAGGTGAGGAGTTCCTGAAAACCTTTTCTCTTACTCCGCTACACTAGAGAGTATTTAATCTCTCGATATCTCTGCTATGTCTGGGTCTGACCTGATACTTTATAGCACATTGTTAAAGCCTCTGTGCTTAAGAATCATAGGTGTGGCCTGTGATATACTTGGAATTAAGTAAAAGATACTAGTGTAAGAAACTCACCATGGCATATGAAATTAAATGTAGCATGATGTCACTGTTGTATTGTGACATGAATGGCTTTTTTTATTTTTTTTTTGGTACATCCTGTGTTCTACACTGCATGCTGACTGCTGTCGGTGGCATACCTGCATATTTTGTTCCATGCACCCCGCCACCCCTCCTGTCTCTTTTATGTGTAGTATAATCAGATCATAGTTAGTTAGCCTGCATGGTTAAGTATGCTGATATGAGTTTGTGTTTGTTGGTTATTTGATTTGTTCCTATAATTTCCTGCCACCCCCGTCTAAAATTTAGCACTCTTACCCAGTCAGTTGTTTTCTTGTCCAACTCTTCTTCATTTTCTGTATTTCTCTGTATTCTCTCTCCTTCACTCAGTCGCCATGTACCTGGGGATCAGCAAAAAGATGAAGGGAAAGATGGAAAAGACGGGAAGCCCCGCTCTCTCCGTTTCACCTGGAGTATGAATACCACCAGCACCATGGAGCCGGCCGCCATCATGAACGAGATCCGCAAAGTTCTGGACGCCAACAACTGCGACTACGAGCAGCGCGAACACTTCCTGCTGCTCTGCGTCCATGGCGACGGCCGTGCCGACAGCCTTGTCCAATGGGAGATGGAGGTTTGCAAACTGCCCCGCCTCTCACTCAACGGTGTCCGCTTTAAGAGAATATCGGGGACATCCATCGCTTTTAAGAACATTGCTTCCAAAGTTGCCAGTGAACTCAAGCTATGAATATAATCTATCTATTGTAGAGGAATATATGAAAGTGTTAAAATCCTATATAGAGAAATTAATTAAGCAGTACAATCACAAACGTAGCAGTTTCCAAATGTTTTTTTTTTTTTTTTTTTAAACCACTTACCATATATATTTAAAATAATGTATAGACTTTAACATTGCTTAAAGCAATAATTTCTTATGTGTCAAATATATTGTTAAAAGTTGCTAAACACTGTAAAAGAGAACTGGTTTAAACCTTTTGGTTAAGATTGTATACTCCATGACATGCTCTGAGTATCCAAGAAAAAAAAAAAAAAAGGAGTGGAAAATTGTCAAGATGTGGCCTAAAAATACAGTATCCAAGATCTTTTTGAAGTGGAGCTTGCTTTTCTTTTCTTCCTATCCAGACAGTGTTATATATAGGTATTTGGTGTTATGAGCAGCCCGTATGTAAAGGGTATGAGTAAAATCCCTGAAGGAAAAAAAAATGCTGTTAAATTGCATACAAGTACTTTGGTTCTCTGTTGCTCTGCACCTCGGTCTAGTTTCTTTTGTCATTTAAAGTGCTTGTTCTTGACACATGCTGCAGCCAGCTCAGTTTCACTGTGTGAATGTAATGAGACATTGCTGAAGGACAAAAGTTCCTTTATTTATTTCTTTTTATGCCCACCACTCAAGTGTATTTGTGTATATAATGTACCTTGTTTTACAACTATTATACATTGTCTTACTCTTGCTTTTCAAGTTCTAATATTTTCAGGGCTACTTGTAAATGGTCACTGATCAGATTCAATATTAAAACAGCTATACTTGACTGTACTTGCAGACTCACTCATAAGATTCGGTTGGTCAACTACTGTACTCATTCATAAACCAATCTCTTTATCCATCTGTCAATAACAACTCCATCTCCATACAATGCAAATTTAAACACTCTAGACCATGTGTCAGGCTGCAGTCCTCGTGGGCCAAAACACTGCAGACTTCAGCACACTACCTCATTAAACACACCTGATTCAGCTCATCAGCCAATTGGCAAGGCCTTCATGAACTGAATTCGGAGCGTTAGATGAGGGTAAACGCTAATCTCTGCAGCACTTTGGCCCAGAAAGTCCCCAGTTTGACATGCCTGCTCTAGACAACACAAGGTGCTTGTATAGATGTTTTAAATATTTTGAGTATGTTGGCAACAAGGAGTTAATCAAGGATAAATGTCTGTAATGGATAAATACTGTAAATATCTATGTATATATTTTATAAGTTTATAGTCATCAATTATCTGCCTCAAGATGTGTTCACCTTTCAAGTACAAGGTATTGTGGTTCTTGACTTCATGCACTCATTTTAGAAGTTTTGACAGCAGTGTTTCTCAACCCTAGTCCTGGAGTCCCACTGCCCTGCACTTTAGTGTTTTCCCTGCTCCCAATACACCTGATCAAACTAATCAGCTCATAAACAGCCTATTGAGTTAAAGTGGGGGTGTTAAAGCACTAAAATGTTTGGTCATGGAGGCCCACTGCCCTAGGGTTGAGAAACACTACATTACATAATTTGACACATCTAATATTACTTACTGTTACTTATTATTACATATATTTAGCAGGAAGCTATGTAATTACAAATTTGCGAAGTTGCACAGGACTAATGTGTCAATTATTTTATACATTTTCTGCCAGCAGACTAGTGGAGGTCACAGTTCAAAAGAGGGGTTGCACAACTTCAATCCTGGCATTTAGGTTGGATGTTAGCAGGCCCCAACAGTTCAGCAAATAGCTTTAAAAAAAAGCCTAGTAGTAGAAGAGGTGAGCCAGCAACAAGGTGGTTGTTCAAATCCCAGGAAATGGCTAGGTGTGTTCCTGGTTGCCCATCCCCTACTCTTGTACTGCTCCCAAGCTGAGCACTGACTGTCAACAAAATGACAAAATTCCCTTAGAGGTCTATAAGGTATAACAGTGTTTTCATTTTTGACTTTTATATTTCACCATTGTAGTTCCATAACTTTTGGTTAAAAAGTTATTGATGGATGAGGCAGGTTTACTGAAGAGACAGACAGTAAACAGGTCTACAAGGGCCAAGAGTGTTTAATTCTCTCCTTATATCATAACGAAAGACTTCCAATGTGTGATACAGAGGGAAAACATGGCTTAAATACAACATGCATTCATGGATGGAGTAAAGATACATTCATTCTTAAGGGAGGATTGGAATGTGGGGAGGAGATGGGAAAATCTGGAATTTTAGGGAAGTGAGGTAGAGGGGTGGTTTGGCTTGGTTCACTTTTGGGCGGGTATGAGGTCATCAATGGACTGGCCTTTCTCCAATCGCTTCTCCATCTCGATCAGCAGCTTGACTCCATCTACAACCATCTGAACAAGCGCCACCTCTGAGAACCCCAGCCGGTCAGCATTAGAGATATCAAATACACCACCCACTGCAGCAGTGTCCACGCCACCTGACACACAACAAACAGCCATTAGTACCACAGCTATCAGCATCAGTTTCACCAAAAACCTACAGGTGACAGCACTGTATGCTTCAGCCAAGCAGATCATATCTGATAATGCAGCTGGCGATTGTTACACAGAGCCTGTTACCTGTTCCACGTTTTTGCAGCCGTAGTCTCTTGAGGATCTCCTCAAACTTGCTGTGTTTGCTCATGTTGGGGAGTTTGACGTGCACCCCCCCACGTAGTCCTGTTCCCAGGTTAGATGGGCAGGTGAGGATGTAGCCAAGGTGCTCATTCCACATAAATGCATGTCCCTTGTTCTTAAACAGCTCCTCGATCTGAAAGAACAAACATTTCAAGTCTGTAGAGATTGGATCCTGCACAACCTGAATAATAAACAACCATCCCTCAAAACATTCTATGGAGCAGCTTGCCTTGGTAAGGCCTGTACAGAAACGGGTGAAGACCTCCTTCATGTTGCCACCTTTCTGCATTGAGATGACACGCAAGTGATCCTCCTCATTCACCCACACCAAAAACGTCTTGTTGTCGTTGTGCCTAACAAACATTACAGTGTAAGAATGCATATTCTAATACACAATCCTAAGTTACAAGTGCTCTGGAACTAAAGGTTTCCTGTGCTACCTACTTTTAAGAAATTTTGAAATAACTAAAAAAAATTGTTCCTAACACGTCCACCTGCTTTAGAATTAAATCATACCAGTGCTCAATTCTTAATCACGAAGAATGGCACTGAACATTACTACTTGTCAGGACAAGGGCTACACACTGCTACTTTTTGTGACTACTGGCAAAACAGCATCTGAACACAATTGAAGGCACCAAGTTTTTACTGGGAGTTCCTGTAGGGATTCCTCATCTCATACTTGAAAGTGTACATCCAAATGTCACTTCTGTGAAAGTTTGTAAATGTAAATTATTTTATGTAAAATTATGTACTATACTTCTCTCTTCCATGGGAATCATGAAAGCACAACAGCATATAAAGAGCATTTTATGGATCTTCTTACCAGATGCCCCTGGCATCGGGCCAATCACGGGCCATCCCGGAGGCCAGCAGCAGAGGAGACACGGGTTTGTCAAACAGGAAGTGATCATCAATGAGCTGCTGTTGCTCTGCTTCTGTCATGTTCTTCAGAGCGTAGTACTTCCCTTTCAGATCTCCACTTAGGGCACCCAAAGCTGAAAAAAAGCAGAAAAGAATTTAATTTCATGCTGAAAAAAACGCTTGATTACAATTATTGTAACTCATTGTTTTGGTCATGCGCATGTAGTGAGCTAAACTTTCCATTATATACACGCACACACCAACAACATTTACTGATAACTGATTATGCAGTTAATTATGTACTTTTGTTTTCATCTGTTCTGGTGGCCCCTCAACTGCAATGACTTTAGCTATAGCTAAACTCACTGCAGCTTTAGCTAATCCTATAAACATCATAAGCCCTACACTTTCAATATTTCCATGCCACAGATGCACATTATCTACAGATTTACTGCTTAAAAATGAAAGCAGAAACACCAACCTGGAACTATTACAATTGATTATGGCCACTTAAATTAACATTAGCTTTATGAAGTTTTGGCAAACACCATCCATCACCACTAGAGGGAGCCACGTAACCAGGTCTGCCTTTCTCAATACTAGCCGCTGTGCGGCATCAAAGAACTGTACCTTCCACAGAGAGATTTTCAATGGCTCTCCTCTCTCCACGACTGCAGTGTGGTGGCAGGCTAAACCCACGTACGCTCCTGCCAGTTCGCACACGAGAGCTGAGCACATAGTTGGGGTCCAGATCGTCCCCACCCTTCAGAGAAAGAAAATATAAGTAAGAACCTACTTTTAATTTACCATGAAGCAATTATCTAATGAGAAATAGCCTAGACTCAAGAGAATTTTAGTAACTGTACACATTGCAGTAGCAGATCATGTACAACTCTGTACCTTAAGGTTGTCTGGGTTCAGGTCAGTTTTGTGTTTGTCTGTGGGCTTGTAACCTCCATGTCTGTCCTCAATGACCGGGTCCAGCAGCTCCTTAAACACTTCATACGTCTCCTCATCTCCAGCCACACAGCCCACCGTCATAATAAAGGGGTGGCCTAGGATGTCAACATAGACAATTGTGTAGGTGTGCAAACAAAGAGGCCTCACAAGAAACCAATTTTATACAATAAACACATAATTAACAAATCTGTTCCATGTTTAGCTTAAAACATTTTCCAGTCAAAGATCAACACTAATTGTGGAGTACATTTCACAGAAAAGCTCTACATCAAATATCCTTGCACTGGGGCTTAAGCTGCATGGCCTGCAGTGTGAACTAATCTGACCCCTGAAAGCCTGAGTGTGTTTTTTTTTACCAGGATTATCTACTCCAGTTTGAATGACATTATCTATGGTGAACCCGCTGGAAGTGGTGCGCTCACGGAGCTTCTTGTACATCTCCAGAGTCAGAACCTTGGACATATGGTTGTGGTGCTGACTGAGGTCTGGGTACTCATCCTCAGCAGGGAGTTGCTTGATGCTCAGAGTGGTCATTTTATGGTTGCTACACAAATACAATAACACAGAACAAATTCTACAGGGAGAGCAAAAGGCCATTCGTCAATTACATCAGCTAAGTTTCATATTCTGTGGCTGTTAGAGGGGCAAGGTCTTTACTATTGTTCTATGTGAACACAAATTATAATTCAGCAAGGTCACTGTACAGCTCATAATTCAATAAAGTGTCTTGGAAATAGCTTTCCAGACAGATCAATACTACTCTTCGGTTCAAATTACTGTCAGTTTAGACTCTCCACTAAACAGACAACTTAGTAGGACGAACCTTATTTCTAGAAGCAAAAAAACAAACATGTTCATACTGGATGCCTCTAATTAAGGTTAGATTCAGGTTTGAGGTTATAAGTGTTTATCACTAATAAGTGATGTAATCTAAGGAGTTCTGTTTCGGGTTAATGTTGTAGTAAAGTTTGACCTGACAGCAGCAGACATTTTTTTATTGTACATGTAAAAGGGAGATTCCTTTGTGATTTCTATAGTGAAAATAGATTAGAAACAGATTTGAAAGCCTTTACATTAGCATAAAATAAACTGCCACTGTTTAATGGATAAATTTCATATGACCTGCCGTTTCAGAGCATTCATTCTGCCTCATGTGGTTGTCTGTCCTTGTGTGTGTGAGGCAAAAGGAGAAAGGAGAAGGAAGTAGTTCCTAAAACATTTATTTGACACAATATTATTCCACCTTTTCAAAGACCATTTAAGCTCGTAAAAAGACAGATTTTTTTAAATTACTTAGTGTGAGCATCGATGTATTCAAATGAGGACCGACTATCAAAAGGAAATGTTAGAATTGGTGGTCCACCTCCCGCGATGGGCTGCGTCCACCACCGCATGCTACCAGACTAAACAGTATGTCATTGACAGCACATCACCATTAGAATTCCATTCATTAGTGTAGTATGTGTAGTATTGGTCAGTTTTGGACGCAGCTATGGCTTCGTGTGTGCGGTGACTTTACCTGGGTTATCTACCCCGGTCTGAATCACATCATCCAACGTAAAGCCGCTGGGTGTCTGCTTGCTGCGCAGCCGCTCGTACATGGCCGGAGTCAGCACCTTGGCCATGTGGTTGTTGTGCTTGCTGAGGTCGGGGTATTCCGCCTCGGCCGAGTACTTCATCTTCAGCTGGTTGTGAGAGTTTCCGAAAGGCATGGTCGATGCTAACTGCACGCGTCGTGGATGGGACAGAAAATAATGCCCGTTACAGCAGAAGCTGGTCCGTAAACGCTCAGTCTTGAAATAATCCGCACAACGACTTGGTTTTGTTGAGAACCCGATATTGTCTACAATTTTGCTACTAAAGAACCTCAATGCGTGACGCGAGGGTATAATGATCATTTGCTAAACCAGGGAAAACGCGCCAATGAAATCCCCAAGCACAGACGGCAACGGAAGGCGGAGAAGGCGGAGTAACATAGTGGATGCACATCGACTGACCAACTGACTAAAAGCAATGTGTTAACGTAGACTCCGACACAGAAATTAACCAACAGCAAAAACGACTAACTGATGTAAGAATATAATATAATTGAATTCACAGACTCGGAGTCCGCGCTTACAACTCAGATAATCAAACGTGCTTATTATGAGCTGATGCCTGGGTAGAGTACTTCAGTGTGCGCACACGACTGACATACTACTCAACAAAAACAGGTTGTCCCCAAAACCAAGTCGCTTTCTATTTTTGTTTTACGAAAATCTAATTGTATCTCCTTCTCGAGCCATCAGCTTGATCTAAAGTGTCTGCATCGGCTGACGCCTTTAATTAGCGTTTTCTTTAGGGAAAAACACTCAAGTCTTACCTGTGGACTACTACTACTAGATGAAGACGGGGCTGACACAAAGATCCCTATGTTTCCGGCTGGGGAGTGCGCGCTCCAAACTTACTCTCCTCTCCAGGGTTTGTCCCCTGATGGAGCATTAGCTTTATAGTACGCAAGTGCGGCTCCTATTGGCTACTATTTGTAGTCCATTTATACGATTGGAAGAGCTGCAAGAACTGAGAACACATCATTCAGTGTAACATACTTCCACTAGCATACAGTAGACTCTACAACATAGTGTTATATATTTACACCATCCATGTGGGATTTCATCTAATTTAATTGTTGACTTCATATATGGACGCCACTGCAGAGTAATACTGTTCTATTTACTAACACTTCTAAATCATAACTTTGAAATGTTAAAAACTGAACCTGTGAAGTTATGAACCACATATACGCCCACAAATTCCTTAACAGCTTAAGACCTATTCGTTTTTTTTTTGTTTTTTTTTAACTGAACAGATATCATTATAGCACATACAAATATGCTCTAAAGAAGAGGTGGGAGAAGAGGAGTCCAGCACAGTGTCCTGACTTTCCTGCTGTATCACACATAATAAACCCGTGGGTTAACTGATGAGTCAAATGTGTCTGAACAGGAAAAATAATAGGAAAGACGGCAAAATATGCAGGAAACTGGCCCTCCAGGAACGGAGCTCCGTATCCCAGCTCTAAATGAAAACTGTCCCCTCTATATTGCGTCATTTGTCTGCGACACGTGAGTAAAACTTCAGTAGGAACACAGATCCTCCAACACATCACCTTCAGAAGAAGCATTTAATATTACCGGGTGTTTGAATATCAGGCAATGTGCATAAACATACGTGAATATTCGTTAATCGACCATAACCGCCACTGAGTCACTTTTACACTTTAAACGCCTCTACAAAAAGCTGCCCGAGTCAATCCGCATGATCTGTAACTTAGACTGGATACCGGTTGGGCATCGTGTATTAGGCAGCCAGACACGTGTGGTCCTGTTTAGCTGAGCCACAACATAAAACAAGCCTTCTAACAAAAGGTAAGCTTTTTGTTTGATCGTTTGTATGTAGCTAGAGCCATAAGCTAAACCTGTTACTTTGTATATGAGACTAACTTGTTTTACGTCTGATGGAGCAGGTTGCTAACGCCAGTTAACCACAGCTGTTTAACTGAATGAATGGTGCCCTAAATTAGCTGGTTAGCTTGCTGGGGTGCCTCGTGCGAACACCGTTTTCTTCCTCCGAAAAACTTTTGAAACGGTCATGGTTTTCCGGTAGCCGGTCTTGGTGTACCGTAATGACTGACTGGTGGGCTGTTTGACAAACAATTCAGTGCAGTCAGCGAAGCTGGAGTCAGCTAACGCTACCTATTCGGTTTTTACCGTTCCACCTTAAATGCTGCAGGAGTTAAATGAGACACCGAGACGTCAGAATGTAACTGTTGCAGCATTTAAGGTGGAACGGGAAAATCAGAACAAGCTGGCGAATAGGAGCCGACCTTCAGCCTCGTCTGCAGTCAGTTACTGACAGACCACAGCCCAGCTATAAGACAGATAACGCTAACTAGGTTAGCTACTTGCTTCCTAGCAATAGCACATGTAACGTCAAGTTGGCTACCTGGCTAGCTAATCTAGGTTAACTAACTAGGTAGCTTAGCGACTAAAGTGTGATGGTGTAATGACTATTACTATATAATAACATTAAATGATTTACCAGTTTATATGTTAAAATAATGCCATAAAATCAGGCTTAAAAATATTAAGAGTTTTAGGTGTTGGGCTAGCAAGCCCACATTAGTTAACTAATCATCCTGCTTTCCAAGTCGTTAACGTTATGTTATTTATCTTACGTTACATGGTTAGGATAGCCAGCGTCCAGATTTTAAAGAGATCAGTAGACAGTTAGCTAGTTAGCTAATCTGTGCCACATTCCTACCAAGACGACCTTGCTAATGTTAATAAGCAAGCGTTGCTAGCTTGCTAGGCGCTGATTAACCCTACAGTGCTAAATGTGCGTGTTACAGTGACCTTGCTAAATTAAACGATGAAGCAGAGTATGATGTTATCTGTAATTGTAAATATTACTGCTGTTTTTCATATTTTGTCTTTGGTACATTAACACTTACATGATATCCATTTTGACCAGGACTTTGAGTGAAACTCTCGGAGCAGGATCGCAGCCGTTAGCTAAACTAGTAGAGACTCGCTGGTCGCTTTGAAAGAAAATAAGCGGTTTGGAACGTTACTGCTTTCAAATAACAACAAATTCTGTGTCCACGTGCAGCGCGACGTCCAGTGCGTGAAAGTAAATCATAGCCAAAAAAAAAGTGATGTTTCTAAAACATTCAGATGCAGAAAGTGATGGCTGTCACTTTAAAAGTAGACAATTCAAAAATAGCGTTTTGTACATCTTTCTTATAATTGTCTTTTACTAAACTTGAAATAAGTTAACTTTAAAACTACTTCAAATATCTTTTACAAAAGGACAGATTTTGACTTTTAAGTCCTACACACTTAAAACAATGGCTCTTCAAGGGTTCCTTAGTAAAGAAAATGGTTCCATATAGGACCATGAACACTGAAAGAACCCTTTGCATGATTTAAGGGTTCTTTGTATCGTGAACGCATTCTTCAGATTAATGGACGCTGTGTCTTATTTACGGGGCTGCAACATTCGAAGCTTCCATTTCTCGGCCACGTACGTCGTAAGCATTGATGGAGAAAGTGTTGCATATGAAAAGGGTTCTATATAGCAGCAAAAAGGGTTCTTCTATTATTACAAGCTTGACATCGTAACAATAGAAGAACCATTTTTGGTGCTATAAAGAAACCTTTTCAAAAAGGTCCTATATAGAACCATTTTTAACACATTCTCCATCAATCTGAAGAACACTTTCACAATGCAAAAGACCCTTTAATCAAACAAAGGCTTCTTTGAGTGTTCTTGGTTCTATATACAACCATTTTCTTTACTAAAGTACCCTTGAAGAACCATAATTTTTCAGTGTGTAGTACGAAGGACACCGATCTTTGCCTAGACCTTTGTCGGAAGCTGTCCTCCTACTCTAATCATGGATAATGTTTACACATAGAATATTGATGAGGGTGTTGTATTTCTCTGATTTAGTCCATGAACAATTAATCAACTAATTAGTTGTGTTTTCCATTTGCTCTGACTGGGAAAGTTTTGATTTCTGATGCGCCAAATAGCCTAATCAAACGTTCTTTCCCACAGCAAACTTTTTTCCTGTTCTGGAGCTCGTTACTAGTGTCTCATGAGTTTCGTGGAGTATTCAGAGTTCATTCAAGAAGGAGATGTGGTCATTATCTTCCTTGGTCATGACTCCATGATGCCTATCAAAGTGGAAGCTGGGGCCCAAACCCAGACCCGATACGGAGCTATCCGCCACTCCAGTGACTTAATCGGGCGACGGTTTGGTTCTAAGGTGACCTGCAGTAAGGGAGGATGGGTGTATGTGCTGCACCCCACTCCAGAGCTATGGACTGTGAATCTGCCCCACCGAACACAGATTCTCTACACCACAGACATTGCCAACATCACATTGATGCTGGACCTCAAACCAGGCTCCATCGTCTGTGAATCGGGTGAGAAGGCCGATGCTGGATTTTTTTTTTTTTTGTTAAGTCATGAACTATCATGAATAAATTGTTTCAAAAGTAAGATGTGAAGTTTAAAGGGCTGACGTAATTTCCTCTATTTTTTAAGTAAATTGCATTGCATGCAGCCTGTATATGGAAACAAAGCTGCAACAAAAATCTGTCATGAAAAACAAATCATTAACATATATCTGCTTATTCCACCTATAGTAGTTTAGCCCAGTGTCTTTTGTCTATGCATTGTGATAATTTTGCAGTGGTAAAGTGTAAACTTCTAGTCATAGTGTAAAAAAGATCTAACATTCAGATTAATTAACATTTTAAGTTTGGTACATTTAGTCTGGTGCTTGTTTACATAGTTGACCTTTGACTACCTGTTCTGAAAGTGACTTTGTGATTAAGCTGAGTAAATGTTCAGTGCTTATCAAAGTTTGTATGTAAGAGGGCAATGTTATGTCCTTCTGAGTGAGAGGCGGTCACCTTGTGGAGTTAAAACGGCCTGTTTCACTTACAGCCCCTTGTGATTTAATAGTTAAACTGGATCATGGAGTTTTGCAAAGTTGTAGTTGCCTACCAACTACATGGTTAATGCTAGCTGTGCCAGGTTGGGATGGCAAGAGGCTCTGTCACCATGAGTGACAGCACTTTTCTAACTTATCTGAAAGAACCTCCAGGTAGCACATATAGACTGGCATCTTTGCACTGGCCACATAGGAATGCATGGATGTTCACTTATGTAATGGACACTCACGCGGACTCTCTTGAATCTTGTGGAAAGGATTGTTTGTTTATTTTTCCTCTTTCCTCTCTGTGCCTGTCTGTGGTGTTTTCCCTTTGCTCTGTTCAGCTCATTTACTGAGTGGGAGCCAGTCTTACTCTGAATGGATCCATTTAATGGCTTCAGAGCACATACACACCCTTTCAGAGCTTAAATGCTCCCTCATTACTAAGTGCACTCAGCTGTGCTGTTTTTCTGCTAAATGATTTTTTTTTAAGTATGTATTTCTGGAGGACAGAGTACAGTCTGTTTAGGATTTTTGGTGGAGTGAGGTCAAAGCAGAGTCTAAAACATCTGAACCTTAAAATAATTAATTATGTAACTTGTGTTTTGTGCTTCTTTATTCAGTTCTGTCTGGTGGAACGTATCTCTTTCGTTGTAGTTAGTGTTATATTAGGTGTAGTAGCAGTTCCCTTCAGTTTCTCTCTTCCTTTTCTGTGCCTTTCCCTTCCTCTTGTACTCCAAGATATCTCTTCTCGTGTCTCTCTCACTTCTTTGCTTGCTCTTCCCTTGAGCTCTTGATCCTGAGCTCAGTTATCCTCTTGCATCTGAATACCGCCCCGTGGGCCAAACATTGACCCCATTGTTGCCATGAGAACAAAAGCTACGGTGATGTAACACTGGAGGCAGAAAGAGGAGTTGGCGTGTACAGTTGTGTGTGACTGTGTGTATGTGCATGTATGTATGTGGGTGCTCACATGAAAGTTGTGTTTGTGTGTAGGTGGGATGCACCAAAGTATATCTTCAGAATCACAGTATCAAGAATATGTGTTCAATTTCTGCTTATAGCCATCTATTCTTGCACAGTCTGTCTAATTAGAGGGGAATAAACTGATTTTTCCAAATGTCTGCATAATTAAAGAATTAAGGCATAAACAAAGTCATTAAGTGTGGTTTGATGTGAAATGCATCATTCTAGAAAAGCTTACAAAGTCAGAATTTTTCACAGTGGTGGTGATAAGAACCAGACGTCTGAGATATTTAATGCTTCTAAAAATCCCCTCACAGAAAGTGACTACATGATATGGTTGTGAATACCTGACCTGATGCCTTAGACATTGCTTGCAGCAGTTTTTAGAGATGGTTTAATAGGGTGTTGTAAGGCAAAATAGTACCCAAAAAATGTATTTTACAGACTTACCACTATTTTATCATGATCAGTATTACATTTAAAAACCTGTTTGTTCGCGAGTAATTTTGGATAGTAAATAAAATGGCTCAATTTGAATTGTAGACATTGTGACCTCTGGTTCCTGTCACAGCATTGTAAAGAAATTTGAGTCACTAAGTTTCATCTTCTGGTAAACACAATAATAATGACTCCTTTCTTGTAGGCATGCTCAATCAAATTACATTCACTTCTTAATTCACTGTTCTAGATTTTCCAGTATGTATTTGCATTATCTGTTGATTTCAGCTTTCAGAGTCTTTTCAATGGTGTAACATTTTACCTTCTTGTATTTAAATGTATGTTTGAGACAGGTACGGGCAGCGGCTCACTGTCCCACGCTATTCTCCGCACCATTGCGCCCAGTGGTCATCTGCACACAGTGGAGTTCCACGCCCAGAGGGCTGAAAAGGCTGCTCAGGAGTTCAAAGAGCACAAGGTGGCCCATCTGGTAACTGTCCGAAACCAGGACGTGTGTAAAGAAGGCTTTGGTGTTGTGGGTGTGGCCGATGCAGTCTTTCTGGACATCCCCTCGCCGTGGGAGGCTGTCACGCATGCCAAGAAAGCCTTCAAACGCAAGGGTGAGTCAGTGTGAGCGAAAAGGAGTACAGCTGAAGTTAATGTTCCTGCAGCCTAATATGCTTGTTTTAGTCATCCATCCCGTTTCCCCATTTGTTTTCATGAATATGTTTTTGCTTATTTCTTTACGATAGATCTGCCTTGCCCATTTCTGAGACAGTTAGAGAGATGACTGACAGAGGCTTTCTTCGTTCAGGTCTCATAGGACACAGTTTTAGTAGAACTCTAACCAGTGTTGTCAAAACTGAAAGCCTGTCTCTAATGGTCCAAAACACCCATTACAATAACATTCTCTCACATACTGTGTGTGTGTTTAAGTGTAAGAGATCTTGTATTTCTATACATTTCTGTTATTATTGTCCTATTACTGAGGAATTATTCAGCAATAACAGCCTTTCTCTGTTAACCATTTCCTCATAGGATTGGGTGGCAACGTTTTAATGTTGGAATAATTCCATTCTCCATGGAATCACAGCTTCTGCCCAGTCGACTGAACCACATGTGAATTCTGTATGTAAAAAGTATAGAATGCTACATATCATGCTACTGTCATACAACACAGTATATAGGCCAAATGTGTACTATTCGTCCTTTGAGATTTCTAATACTGACACCACATTAAAATCTATAATATTTCAAATTAGGGCCTGAGTGATGAAAATTCTGTGGCCAATACCGACACCAATGGGAAGGGGCAAAAATTCAGATAACTGATAATACTGGTCAGTTTAATTTCATATTATACCACATCAACAGTCATATTTCTCAGTTCACGATTAACGACTGATTACATATTATATTACAATTTTATATATGCATATATCATACATGTCATATATATGTTCACTAGGTTTCCCAGAACATTTTATGACGTCATTCTCCTTCTAAAAGCAGTCTTTAGAACTGCATAACAGATCCAGTTCACTGGTCAGATGAGTATGTGGTACATGGTTATGTGAGCAATTAATGCTGAATGTCTTGTCATAACAACACTGTTTGTCAGTCTGGTGGGTCATGGTTGAACATTTGTCTGCAGAGTAAGTACCTGAGCACACATGCATTTCTGTAGGTCTGAGCAGCTCTTTGCCCAGCAGGCAGGCCTGGGCTAGTCAGGAGCACAGCTGGGGGTCAGAGATTTGCGGTGTGTGCTTTTTATTGGTGTGCTGGGAAATGGATTTTAAGAATAAATTAAAAATAAGCCACTGGTTATTGTTATTTCTCTCTCTCTCTCTCTCGCTCTCTCGCTCTCTCGCTCTCTCTCTCTCTCTCTGATGCACGTAACACTACTGCTTTCTCTTTGCTGGCAAGCTTTTGACCATAAAGGGATAAGCTGTAAGGGAAGGGTTCCTTAAGCAGAGACTTACAAAGACATCTTTCTGTGCTATTCTCTCCCACACTCTCCCATCCTCTGATGCACTCTTAGTTGTAAAAGCTAGTTAAAGAGAATCTTTGAACATTAAAGGGGAAATCCAGCAATTTTTCTAAATTTCTGTATATTGCATTGGTGTAAACGAGGTCATTCAGAGTGCAAATGGTTAATTTTAGAGAGACTAAGTCATCTTAAACACATTTTAAGACAAAACCTTTTCTCAGAAGTATTGAAAAACATTGTTTCAGAGATCACAGTGTATTTGTAACCATTTCACATAATAACTCTCTGCGAGGTAGCTTTTAGAGGTGGATGTCTGGTTCCTATCACCGCCACTTTGAACAATTCTGAGTATGTAAGTTTCTCTAGAATAGAGCATTACACAGCAAACCACTCTGAATGACTTTGTTCACACCTTAACTGTTTAATTATGCAGACATTTTTCAAAATTGGTAGAATGCCCCTTCAACAGTGTGTGCAGAGTGGTTGATGAAGCTTTGTGCTGCAGGTCAGATGTCCTTAGCTGTTCAGAGAAGAATGTATGGCATGTTATAGACGCAACAGCCCTGCAATCCCTCACGCTCCTGCCTACAGTAGTTTCAGCTGTTGTTTGGTGTACAGCTCACTCATGTTCGGTAGTTGGAGAGCATGGAGGATTCCTGCACTGGCATAACTTTCCTCTCTCCCAGGATTCTGTTGCCAGGAAACCTGTTGGGCCTGGTTGCCAGGAGACCTTGAGTCTGTGTTTATGACAGCGTTTGCAGGGAATGGCCTTATTTGTCAGTGGAATGTTTATCAGAGCATACTTTGACCTCCCTCTCTCTCGATCTCTTATGCTTCTTTATTACTGGAGTGCAATATTGCTCCTCATGCAGCTTTGAACGCTTATTAGTTCTTGGGGAGCATGAATTTCATACGTATTTTTGAGGGCTCATTTTGTCTTACCACTATTATGCCCCATTTTATGAGTTTAATCCCAAATTTCCTTAACTATACAAATTATGTTGTGCCTCTATAAAATCAACGGGGGATATTAGCGCTCACTTTATCTTTGAAAAGTACAGGCTGGTTGAATGGTCTCTTTCCTGCAGTGTGTGGACTTTTACATTCACTTCAGGTGTGTTTCTGTGATAAGGTTGAAGAGGTCATGTTGGCTCAGTATACTGGACACCTGTTGGGCTGCTGAACTGTAGCTTTTTTTATTTTTATCACTGGATTCTTTTTTTTTATTATTATTGTTTACAGATCTCCACAACTGTTTTTCAGTTGTGTATGTCTGCATGCATGAAGAATATACTGATGTAAATATGCACTTAAATCTATTCTCAAGACTCCTGGCAGGTGCAATAGTCAGTCTGTAGAGCAGGACAGGGTGATTATGGGTTAAGTACCTCTAAGAAAGAGAGTAAGTCTAAAGATGGAGCCAGGGATAAATTACCTGATATCACCCTTCTCTACCTCTCTTCAGCGTTTCTGTTGATCTGGTGTGTCCTTCAGTTATGTGACTTTGCTGTCAAATTTCAAATCTCAGTCTTTTATGTTTTTTTCTTTTTACATAAATGATTTTAGTTAACCTCTTAAACTCCTTGGGACCACCGGTTCCAAAATGCACTACATCATATTCTTCATAACTTTCATATTTCATAAGCTACATTCAAAAGGTGGGTGTCATATGAGAGCTATAACTGTGTTCTTCCCAGTAAAATAGATGGGTAATGTAATTTTAAACCCTTATATAGAAAAAGCTGAACTCCCAATTTTTTTTGTCTACTGAAAGTCGACCCATTTTTTCACAAATCTC
>JAILXH010287756.1:17147-31207 GCA_023558415.1 Piaractus mesopotamicus | reverse complement strand
GACTGCACCAGCATCAAGCACACCACAATCTGATCTGCATCAGGACAGTGAAACTCTAGTTGGCAACATTGCAGACATTACATTTCCAGAATTCCATGAAGTGTTACTCAGATTTTTTTTTTTTTTATCAACTACCCTCTTTCTTTGTAATATTTACATTTGTTTAAGTAGGTAACTAGATTATGACCAAAAAGCAAAAACCAAATCAGTTGCATTTAAGTTTGCTGTAAGGGGCATTTCAGCCAAAATAAAACAATTAACTGCCGTTACAAATATGGTAAACATGCTGACTTGCCTCCTACAGCAGCGCCGCAACAGTCTATAGAGCAGCAGTGCCCAATCTTGTCGTTTTGGGAGGCGAAAGTGCAATGTTTGCAGCGAGTCATGAGCCAAAAAGACAAAACAATATACAAATAAAGGAAGTAATTAGGTTTCAAATCAGGTTTTAAAAATGCATTTTAGAATATTACACTATATTTTATAAGTAAAATACTTAACTTTAAAAGGAAAAGAAGAATTTAATATGTTTTGGATAGTATAGTATAAAATATATTGGCTCACTAACTGCGTGAGGGAGTGAGGTTAGGGTACTTTTCTGGCAGGCCAAATGAAACATACTCACCGACCAACTATGGCCTCTGGGCCAAACTCTGAGCAGCACTGAACGCATAAATGGCCAGTTTAAAGCCTTCTGGTGACATATCACTGCCGGAACAAAACCTTGTATCTTGTCTTGTTAAGTACCTAAAAGGTACATTTTTACACATCATAAAGGTCAACTGCCTTTTTTCAAATTATGCCAAAAAATGAAAAACGACAGAAACGAAATACAAGGTTTTGTACGGACAGCAATGATATGCTGAAGGTAGAAAAAGCTTTTAAAAAACTACTGTGTACTAACTGCTTTGCGGTGAGCTGTCCGATTATTTTTTTTACATGACTGCTAGGAAGCTGAGCATCTTATTGTACGCTTAACTATCTTCAAATCAGAGAATGGACTGCGCAAGATGAAAAACAATGAATTGTCAAGTGGGATGGACAAGCTGAGGGCTATCTGGCCATCTAGCTCACTGTCTCCCGAGTGTGTGGCAACTAGCCAATAACTCTGATTTTAGCATTCACCTCTTTATATTTTCCTCACCCAGGTTCCACTCCACAGCCACTCTTTAATTGAATTGTGTCTTTGCTAAAGAAGAAACTTTGTTTGACCTCTGAAGTAAGTTATTATTAGCCTATAGATCAGTGGCTTGGCTGGGCTTCTCAATAGTTGTATGACATACATCACTGTTGTCGGATCAAAACCTGGTATCTCCAAAATGAGAACTTTACAGGAGAAGGAAAAAACATTTTCTACTTTTAATGTAAGTCAATGGAACCAGACTTTTTTCCCAAGTAATTTTGGGCCATTTCTGTTGGTCCATTCATCATGAAATTTACACACAATATATGGGACAATATGTAGGGTGCTTTCAAGTTATGTCAAAAACTGAAAAATGTCAAACAGGTCTTGTTTTGACAGCAGTGATATGCTAAGTATTGAAGTGAGAGAACATGAATAAATGAAAATGTGAAAACAATATAACATTGTGAATTCTGTCAGGCACACTGCAAAACACAACAAATAACATATTAAACGCCAGCTTTAAGCTGGTGTGCGCCTTTAAGCGATTTTATTATTGTCAATAAGTGACCTGACTGCAGCATTTTTAACCCGTGCTGAGGATATGTGACTCGAGTACTGGTGTTCTTACTAGAATAGAATGCAGCTGGTATACAGTCCACAGGCACTGGTTACGGTCTACTATACTTTCAGACATGACTACAAAATAGTGCACTATATAGGGAGTATTGTGCAGTGGCGCCGCTACAAACTGTGCGTCCTTAGTGAACAGTTTACCTGCTATTTTCTGTGCATGTTGCCATAGAAACAAGCTGAACGAGTTCAGGCACAAATGAACACTTTGCTGTGTGGAGGAGTGCTGTTCCGATTCACCTTTTATTTACCAATGTATAGATAAATAAATTGCAAATGACACACTTAACACATTCACACAGTAATTCAAACTTGAGTGTGCTTCTTTTGCACAAGCGTGTACAAACCCCACGAAGTAAGCCTGGCACAATCAACAATGTCTCAATCATTTCACAAATTTTAGGTAACATTGAGAAAAAAACCATTCAAACTTCACCACAGAAATACATTCCTCCTCAAACAAGAGAGACTGAACTGATGAAACCAATTGTTCTAAAAAGTGAATTGAGACTACCAGCAGGTTTTCTGTCTTTCTGTCTACGCTGACACCGAGTTGGCCTTTAGAATTGTGTGAGGTTATGAACAGGGAAGATCACAATCAACTTTGGTGTGCCGCAAAAATAGGACATTCTTCATTACATTCCACATCTGCGTAACTGATGGTTTTGATGTTTATGTGGTATGCTATGAGGGCAATGGCCTTCAGCTTGGCAGCAGGGAGGGGAGGGGAGGGGAGGGGAGGGATGAACTTAAAGTGCTTTAAAATATCAGCTGACATTGCGTATTGCCCTCTGTTCCACACACTGGATTTTAACATTTCTACATAATGCTAGTGTATTGTTCAGAGCTATGCACTCATAGATCTAGTGAGTACTGAGATCAACTGTATTAAACCTCTCACGGCATCTTCCTACTGTGGTTAGGTTCAAAATGTCTCCATCTAGTAAGCTGCATCTTGCCGTGATCAAAAAGTACAAGGAGCAACGACACGTCTTGACTAAACCAGCAAATAACTATAATATAGTCACAAGTGTGCCATCTGAGAGAGTTTTTAGCACCACATCAGACATGTCGTCACCCACAAACACACCCACCATCCCACGCAGCAGCAAATAAATCCGGGTGTTAATTTATGAATCCAGTGCTGCTCGTCCACTTTGCTAAAATAAGGACTGTTCTGCATTCATCAGAGGTAACAGATAGACATCACAGGTAACAGCTAGATACCTAAAATAATAATGAAGTATTCTGAGGGGCTGAAATCAATTTTAAAACAAAGTGCAATCTCGATTTTCTTAATAAAACTGAATGTTTTCAAACAAAACTGCTTCTGAACTGGATTACTAACCACTGGCTTCAACATGAAGACGAATTTGGACCAAATGGCTTTAAAGCCACATATTTATGCTTTAACAGGTGAAGTCAACGAACAGTAATGTTGCAGTATGACTTCATTTAGTATGACTTCATTACATCAGGATCAGTGTAAAACACATTTCAAGTATGACTAAGAGGAGTGCTTATTTTACACAGGCATCAAAGCCACCTCTCACTGACTGAACTAAACACATCAAAAGTCTGCATGCCGAGCTATTATCATAAACAGGAACTGGGTCGCAACTTTCTAGTGCGAGAGTCAAAACAAACCATCCTCAGATTACCTCAAATTGATTGTAACCATGGAGACAGCATCACCGTGATAACAGCATGACTCACATGAATAGAGAGCGCACAGAGCTGTTGGAAGAAACTTCATTTGAAAATCTGTTTCAGAACCAGAAGTGGGCTCGAGTCGTGTCTAATTTTGTAACAGTTCCCAAGAAGCACTGGGTTAATTTGACATGTCGTGGGCAGTGTTGGAAAACCAGCGTGGCTACCGTAAGTACTGCAAAGTGAGGCTGAACTCAAACCACCTTCACACTTATTGGCACTGGAAAAATATAACACATTTGTATGTATTCATTGCGTGGGTCTGGGAGACTTTACAAAACAAATTATCAAAGTTAAACAATTATTAAAGTATCATTGTGTCGGCTAAGAGTAGGCAAGAGCATGAATTTGACAGAGGACAGACATGAAGAACCCAGTCCACAGTTATTACACATTTTCAGTGGAGAATCATCATTTTGTTTTTTCTTCAGGAACTGGCTTCAGAAAAAAAGGAACTGGGTACAGAAAAACGCGGTCGTTCAACCTGACTGCCGGGCTGGCCACCACAGACAACTGCATCAGACAACACTTTACAAAGATAGAATATAATCATGACCGACAGACTAATGGCCAGTTAACTCTACTGGCCTTTTCTTTCCCTCCTCCTTTTCACTACAACATCTATCATGTCTTCTCTACCTTGAACTATTTTTCTGCCTTTCTGTCTTCCTGTTACTTAACTTATATATTATCAAGGTCTTCTCTTGAATGTGGACAAGTTATTTTAGGTCTGGTGTCTACTCCAAATGTGACCCCATTTTCTTTGATACTGGTAGCCTCCTTTCACAATGAGTGCCCTGCAGAGCATCTGGAACACGGTTGATGTCAGCACTCGATAGAGGACTGTCGCTGCTTCAGTTGTAATTGATTGCACTTGCAGCCTTAAGAAGCAGTCTTTAAAAGACAGCATCAATAAGCCTAAGAGCAAAATCTCTGACTGCGCACCAGGGCCTGACCAATAAGAAAATGTGACTGATAATCATACTGATATTAAGGGGTTAAATATTCTGATGACTAGTAATATTAGCTAATATAAATTTAGATTTTATACTAATATTTTTAGTTTAAACAGTGCTTTACTAAGATACGACAGCCAGTTCTCAATGGTCACATTTCTAAATCTCAAATAAACAACAGAAACGTGTCTTAAATAATACAAATATTGTAACAATGGGGCAGAGCTACCATTCCTTATTTGCAGTTTTATTTTCTTTTTTTTGTTAGTTAATTACCTCTAATTTTCCTGTCTTCATTTGTTCTTTTAATAGAAAAATGTTTTTTTGTGTGTTCTAACATATTATACTGATGGTAAGTAGAACTATTACTCCTAAGGTTGCACCGTATTGTCAGGAGAGCGGCACTGAAAGAAAATCACTAATAATCAGTACACTGTGGTACTGATACCAAAAAATCCAGGGTCTCTACTGCAAACAGTAAAGTAGCATCGTTGATTTTTGATAACTTAAACAAACATATCAAAACACAGGATGCTCCCTCATCAGTCTTGAGTGTAAATTTATGCCACATTACTGGCCCTGGCATGCACTGATCACCCCAGGCCTTGTGCTTCTGATGAATATTTAAACACATGAAGCTGACACTCCTGCTCCGTTTTTCATGACCAACAAACAACATCCTCCTGCAGTGTCTCAGAAGCAAAAAAGACTGATGACAAAGGAAAAGAGCGATTGTCAGGGCTGGTGAGAGGCTAGTTACTAAGAACTGAAGTGTTAATCTGATCAAACTGCAGCATGACTCACTGACCACCAGGAGAACGTTCCTATGACCTCAGCAGGAGGAGGGGACAGAGCCCTAATGTCAGTTACCATGACAACTCTGACCATTTAAGCACGGAAAAAGGGGGCATTAAGATTTTTAGGTGCTTTTTTAATAGCCCGTCACCCTCTCCCACTCCTGTGCAGAATGTTCTAGAATGCCCCTGTCTGCTTTGATCACTGTCATGCCCAAAAATAAAACAGACACACATACATATCCACACACCACGTTCCCAGAAGGCTTTGAGACACACTTTTCTCCTAACAATGACAACCAGTAGAGAAGACAAGAAAAGCCTTCAGTCTTTCCATTACTCCTCCACTGACTTGGTTGCAGACTGGAAACTGGCCTTCTAACACCTCAGCTGACAAAAGCTAAATACATTTTCACCCCTCCTCTATTGGATCATGCTGAAACTGCATTACATGGTATATACACAGAAGACAGCTTGGGTGTTGATTTGGAGAATTGATTTTCTCCAACTAATCTCTTTCTAACAGACCTCAGGGCCTGCCTGCTCCACTCCCACACCACTCTTCACGGGAACAAAAAACTTCCCAAATGTCTCCCACACAGGATTTTCCATATCTGCTATGGATGTCTGCCTTTTGTCAACATGAGCTTAAAAAAAAAAAAAAAACTAAAGACTGAACACAAGAAACACAGGGAATGATGAAAGCGAAAAGACTTCATCCTATCTTTGACTCAGGTTAGTTTTCATATTTGGGTCATGATAGCTGGGACTACATCTTGGTTTGTGAGAGATCTCGAGACTCAGTCCAGCAAATGAAATCCACAGAATTCAAATACGGACTGTCTGTTGTGTGTAATTCAAGTGGCTATGCGCTGCCACACTAGTGAGGGGAGTTATGGAAGTCACTATGTAGGTATTTCTACAGTCTGGTGTTGAATCTATACTGAGTAAAGACTGCATCTGAACCTCCTCCCAGTTACGAGAAGCTCCACACAGGCAAATGGTCCATCAGGAAGCAGGTTTTTTTTGGCAGCAAAACAGGGTTTAGCACCACACCACATCAATCAACAGCACAAGTTGAGCTATGAAAAGGAGAAACTTCTAGAAGCGCAGAAGCACATCATGGAGTCGGAACTGTAACAATAACACTTGAACGCTGTGTACGTTTGTTTGCTTGCAGACAAATGTATTGAACAAAACTGCTGTTTTCAGGTACAACTATGAGGGTGATAACCAGACAAAATCAAAAGCAGCAACTGCAGCGCATGTAGGAGTAAGAGTTCTAGTGTCCAGGGCAAAGTTTCTTATATACAAACTACATGTTTTTTTTTGTTTGTGACCAAGTCCACAGCACTGTTCTTGTCCTTTACTGTCATAACATAAACTAGGCACAAAACTTTTTCAAAGCACTTTTTCAGCCAAATAATTCCAACATTCTGCACCATTTCTCCTCACTCTCAGTATTCCCACTCGTCCGTCTTCATGTCCAGGTAGCTGAGGATGTTCTGGGCATATTTGACTGCTTGTTTACGGGCTGTTTTGGTTCCCTGGTCCCCCTGAGGGTCCACAGCATCCAGAGCCAGCAGCTGTTTGGTCAGCAACTCCTCAAGCACCATGTAGCTCTTGTCAGCTCTCTTACCGTCAAAGCCTAGCACTTGGGCTTGCAAGTCGGACAAGCTGGCCAGAACGCGCCACACAGCCGCATGAGGCGGAGGTTCATCCGCGCCAGGATTACGGCGCCCGAGGGCTTCCCGGAGGTCCAGGTAGGTGATGACAGCCTGGATCTCTAGCACAGCCCTTCGCCGTGCCTCCCTGATGCAGGGGTTCCGCCCTGTGTCTACTTCGTCCAGATGAGTTAAAAGACTCTGCAGCTCCGCCCCCTGCCCTGCCACACCCTGCTGGAGGACCTCTCCACGCAGCACAGAGACACGCCCTCGGATAGCCTCAATCTCACGGATGGAGTCGTTCTGGGCCAAGTCATACCTGCAAGTAAAAATGAAAACATTATCAAGCATTACCAAAAAGATCCTTCTAAATATTTCATATTTGATGTTTTAAACAGTGGCTACATCAAATTGATCCATATTAATATGATAAACCTAAACTTCAGCTGTGCAAAACCATGTTTTCCACCATACATCTACTTTACCTAGATGTATCGAGCAAGTTATTGCTCGAAATGTATTTTTAATACCCCACACCTCAGTTCTAAACTTCAGCTCTAAGTCTTCAAAACATGCAGTGCCTTGTTATCCATCAAAGCCCTGTAACTGAACTGGTCTTAGAATACCGTGACCTTCCCACTGGAGAATCTGCTCAGGGCTTCTCTCACACAGCCTAATGGAAATAATACATTCCACTGTAAGACTTACTTTCTGTTTCTGTGTTGAAACCAATTAACTCCACATGCCAGAGACCTCTCAAGCTGCTCATTAAAAAAGAAAAATACACCATGAGGTTCATGTGTGGGAGAAACCATGCTGAACAAGGTTACTTATACTTGTTAAGATACTTGTGCTCTCTTTACACAAAGTCATAAACATACTGAGCGTGTCTAAAGTAGCTCAGCATGTCTGGCACTGCTGATAGTGCTCCTACATGCCGAAGTTGTCGAACCAATTTTCTTCGTGTAGAGAACCTTGTTGTCTCCGTGAATAAATGTATTCTTTAGTCACCACAGCGTTTAGGGACAGTTTACTGCAAACAGCTCAAGCACAGTGGTTTATTAAACCTGGATTAAAGCACAGAAATTCTTAAAATTGTTTAAAAAAATATTATTTGGAGAGCAAGGCAATAAAAAATGATTTATTATATATAATAATGATTATATATAATACATATATATTTATATATTAAATTTAGAGAAAATTAAGTCAGGTGTTCATGGTGCTCTTATGAAGAGCTCTTTTAGAGGTAGCTTTCAAGTACATCGCTCAAGCCTGTGCTGGTTGCTGGTAACAGAATCCTATTTTTTGGATAACTGGTTGAACGATAACAAAATGGCTAAACCAATAACAAAATGGCTATAACAAAATGACAAAATAACAAAATGGCTAAACAAAATGGTTAAACCAGGTTCTGGAGGTGGGGGTGGGTATTAATATGTCTATAAGTACATCCGCTGATGCTTCCAGGAACATCAGTGATGATATGTTCAGAGGCATTAGCAGAGGTACTTACAGAAATAATAACAACTAATAACAACTGCAAACATTTTTCTTTCTGTCATTTTTAAACCCTGAAAGTGGAAGCAGGAGCAAACACAGTGATTTGAAACTTAAGCTTTATCAAACAAAATCACGTAATAAACGTTCAGGAAATTTGTGGTTGTAGCATACTGTAATTTTTAATTCAGCCACAAAAGTGTCATTAATCTAGTAACAAAGAACAAAATCACTGCCTCGATGCCATAGTCTCGGTAGCCACAAGACATAACAGCATTTTTCTCGAGAGCCAATGCCATTTTGTTAGTTGTGTAAAACATTGAAGCCTAAAACATCCTAAAATTAACACTGCACCATAGATGGCTTTTGTAGGCATGATACCAGCACTGAGCGTGCTCAACCGTTGCAGCTATTACATCATTCTAGCTATAATAAATGTGTCAGTAATGTACGATATCACATCACTCAACAAGTCCAATTATTCTCATGTGTGGGAATCCAACACATGCTATGGTTTGCATGAAATTAATCTTTAATGCACACTAATATTTTGAAACCTGCAGTACATTTTTAGCGTAACTCAGTTTTTAGTGTAACTCAGTTAGCCGTCACTAGGCACAGGTCTAGCTCAAGCCCTGACCAGAACTCTCTGATGTAGCATCAGGGACTTTTCAGAGACAAAGTTACAAAGATACTAAAGTCTATATGCTACACACTAGAAATGTAAATAATAATTCCAAAGTAGACTCCATTTCTTTCTTAATTTAGACTCTGGTTTCATAATCCACTAGCCCTATTTCCCCATGCTCTCTAGCTGCCTTGGAAGTGTGTGTGTGCATGTTACCTGAAAGTGTCATCTCCCTCCCCCTCCAGGTCGATGTGTTTGAGTAGGCCGTTGATCTCCTCCACCACCTGTTTCCTGTAGTTCCTGACCGCTGTGTTACTGGACACATCCAGAGCATCAAGTTCCACCAGCAGCTCGGTAAGGACGCGCGCTAAGTGGGCACAACTGTCACGTCCACTCAACCCCATCAGCAGAGCCACCAGCTGGCATCGGGCACCACTCACCTGTAAAACATCATTCAATCAGTCTTTGCTTCTCCAGTCTAATGTTTATGTCCCTATCCAATCTTTTTAAATTAAATTTGAACCAATTTCATATGTGGTTCTTGATCAAATAGAAATATGATATGCAGCAATGTAACCGTAATGAGAACACTCAAGTATAACTACTGTAATTTTTTTCCCCCACTGTACATGGTCATCATCATCCTGTGTCACATGTGGACATGTGAATCACACATGTGGCATTACTGACTTTAAGAATATGCAAAAGCAGATCCTCAGAGGAGAGGTTTGTTCATAGTAATGACAGATGCTTGTTACAAACACAAACATGAACCATCTAGACAGAATGCAAGGGCAGACATTGCCTATTGCTCGGTGCTCCAGGCAACAACATTTTGCATTTTGGTCACTAAAAAAAATCTGTGGCCTGAGTGGCCCCTGTCCTTGGAGATTGTTTGCATTCCTTTTCCCTTTTAACAAACCAGCTTGGTCAGATACAGAATTAACTGCATCAAAACAGATTTGGTCAGAATTCATTTACAGTAACCACTAAGACAGCTAATGTGATGGTGTGGTAACCCTGGTGGTCCCCCCCTGCTGAGCTATCCTACTGGCTGAAATTTGTTAAAATGGCTCTGTGCTTTTTATAAAACAAGGTATTCAATAAGCTGGTGTTACACAGTCACTGCAGCAGCTAAACAGCAGCTAACGACATAACCTAAATTGTTTGACGTCAGGGCACACCAGATTGGCGGGGGCCCACCACTGTCCCCACAACATCAATGTTCTTATTTAAAGTTTTTAATAAATGCTGCCTTTTTTCAAAGCAACACCTGACCGTTTTTTGGTACTGAAGCATACTTGTTAATTGTAAATAATTGTACATGTAATAATTACGTTTATATTATTGTAGCCACAATTTCAAAATTGTTTTGAAGGCTTAGTAGCCAGTGAAAATCAGTGAAAATTGTATATCCATTTTTGGAAAAATTAGACTTGTATTCTTGTTGTAGCTTTATTTCAAGGAGTAACAGTTCAGCACAGCTTGTTTGTTTTCCCCTTACCCCCCACATTGCTAACCTGAACCATCACTTGATTGATGCGCTGCACGGCTTCATGGGTCTCATCAGACAAAGGCAGAGCGAGTGTGTGCATGCGCACGCGGCCCTCCAGCACTTCCTGTACAGCACAGACACGTGTGAGAGCTCGGTACCGAGCCTTTCTGAGAGGCACGCTCCCACCTGTCTTCACCTGGGCCAGCCGCATGGCCACATCCTGCACAGCCTCCACCAGCTCCTCACCAGTCTCAGAGGCATCCTGGGCCTGACCCTGCCGGAATGGCGCCACCACTCCAGCCAAAAGAAGGCTCTGCGCCTCCCGGCTCAGCTCCTCTATGGCTAGTCGAGACGGGTGAGTGGCATTGCCCTCCAAGTAGCGTAGCAGCCCCTCCACCTCTCCTGCTGCCCGCTTTCTAGCCTGCTGCAGTTCCATACGCCCCTCCGTCTCCACCTTAGGGAAACCCACACATGCACATTCATCAACCTGGTATAATTTATAATCATGTACATTGATATAGCCTGTCACACAATAGTGTTGTTGCTTTTAAAAGAACCTACATTACAGTGAAATAAATATTTCATGGCATTTTATGGCATTCAGTTCAGTTCAATATACACAAAACAAAAGAGCTATGTCTAACAGCATTTCTGTTTTTAGGCTACATGTAATTATATCATATATAACATATATCATAAATGAACTATTTTATTATTGAAAAAGACCTTGGGACAATTGTGCACTTTTATGGGGCTTTTAGCTGTAAGCTTTATTTGAGTCTGAGTGACAAACACACAATAACAACTGGCACTTAATAGGAACCTCCCACACTGCACTGCAGTGCTGCTGTTTGAGATTACAGGAAATTACATTCCCATGAAAATTCCAGCCTGGATTTCTGTCACACAAACCCACAAACACTACACTCTTACACAAAGCACATCACCCAAAGGCAGTGAAAGAATCTCAGACATATTTCAGAAATCCCAGCATGGATCAAGCACCAGATACAGGTGTGAAAGTTGTGAGATTCTCTGATTAAAGATTAACATCCTTTGCATTTCACCAATGCATTCAAATGAGCTGTCTAAGGGTACAACCTCTATCATAGGGATGCACTAACAAGGAATTTCTGGGCACATGTCGATAACCAATAATTAACACCTTGTTACCAACAACCTCTAGTTTTTTTTAGGTTTTTGCATTTGAAAACAGGTTCACACAATAACATATATAAATATAGTCGAATACAAAAGTTTTTACACATCCATTCAAGTTACATGCTTTGTTGATGTCCTCTCTAGGGACCTTAAACGCAGCATTTTTCTGCAAATTTTAGTGCACAATTTGAGTTTAACATATTAGAAAAAAAATGTATGCCATAACTTTTTCGATAGGCCACATTTTGTGTTTAATTTTTTTTCTTAATATTTTAAATTCAGCAAATAAACAGTAACTATTGTTTAAAAATTGCAGAAGTATGATCTCTGTACATGATATGTTTACGTGTTTTCACTTTCACAAAATCATGCCATTTGACTAGCGGCACCAAACTTTTGCATGCAACAAAGTGCAGTGAGCATAAGATAGGCTAAAACTAGCTGTCATACTGTCAGCACTGCAATGAGAGAATACTCACATTAGTGATACTGAAAGTCTCTGAAAGCATCTCCCATTCAGTGAATAAACCGGAATTCTGTAGTTCTGCTAAAACCATGAAAAACGTCCACACTGATGACATTTTCTCTCTGTAGCATTAGACTGCATTTATATATATATATATATATATGCGCATATACAAACCCCCCCCAAAAAAAAACAAAAGAGGCACAAAACTGTAATTATCAGTTGGCTGTAATTATCGGCTGCAATTCTAATATGGGACCTGTAATAATAATTAAATGTTCTCATTTACCGGTGAATAACGTATCAGCTGCTGATCGTGCACTCCTACTCTAACATCATTACCATATCAGCTCCTGACCTGATCAATCTCCAGCAGTAGCCGGGTCAGTTCACGCTCCAGACGCTTGTACTCTCGGTCGCTCTGAAGGCCGCTGAAGGAGCACACTTGCTGGCCCAGCATGGCAACCTCCCTCTGCAGCTCGTCCAGCCGTACCAGGGTAGGGTGCTGACCAGGACATGGACCCTGAGGCCCTGCAAACCCCTGGAACGGCCCTGGCATCTGCTGAGTCTGCTGCTGCTGCTGGCTGCCATGATCCATGGTCCGCTTCCCACCATCAAAGGGCTTCCCGAAGAGGCTGAGGGAGAGAAAAAGGGGAGAGAGTGAGTGTGGGAGTGAGTGGGATTCAGAGAGAGACACAGAGGGAGACAGAAAGAGGTGGTACTACTGGGATGGGAGGCTGAGGTTTTACTGTTAGGACAATGTAATGCGGGTTTTGCTGCCTATATTTGTATTCTGATGTGCAATGCCAACCCAACCAGTTGTTTTCCCAAATCACCAGGTCCTCCACCCATCGTGAAAGACTACAGCAAAAAAATCTGCTGAAACACCCAGAATCCCAACACAAGAATGCACACATGAAACCTCAAAAATTGGGATGAATTACTTAATCAAAAAGAACCCACCCTTGTCCTGTGTAATTAAACAACCTTTGCGAATAGAACAGGCTGACAGGAGCTGAAACTGGACTGACAACTAGGCGCTGGTATTTATGGCACGAAAATCAGAGGGCTTGGTGCCCGGATCCAGTGCCACAACTGCTATCCAGGCTTTGATCCACAGCCTTCTCTGGCCATAAGTTAAAATAACGAAGCTGTCGCACAGTCGGGGTGCATGTCTGACCGCAACCAGTCTAGTCAAAACATCCTAACCGGGATCCCTGGTCTTATATTACTCTCGGGACCTCATGCATGCAGAATGAAGTAAACGCTTTCCTACCTGAAGAGATATTAGCCTATCCTTCGACAGGAAAAACATCTTCCCTTAGGGGAACCAAGAACAAACATTACCATAGCTGCAGCTCAGTTCACTGCCTGAAGTCAGTTCACAATTTGATCTTAAGCATATCATAGCTGCAGTACTTACAAGCGTGGCTGCAAAGGGGATATTCAGCAAGAACTAAAATGCTCTTAAAAAAACAAATGTGCAAAGAAAACACACAAGCAAGACTGAGTCCGTTCGCTCTCTGCAGTTTCAGAGACCTCGGAAAACATTTTAGTAGCGACTGAAGGCTGTGGATATTCCACAGAGATGTGTCTGTGAAGTCACAATAGACAGGTCATGCTCTCGGCTCTTAAAGGGACAGTGTCTATGTGCACCCTGGCTTGATGCTAGGCATCCTTCCTAAAGTGTAAGCAATGCTTGTTTGTTGGAATTAGTAATTAAAAATATGACACAGTGAGTGTGTGCACATAGATTATGATATATACCATAAAGGTAGTGTGGTTAGACTTCATCATTCTCTTATGACAAGCAGCAGAATAGGGAGTATTTTGCCCACCAGAGTAGGCCTCTATGGGTTAATAGTTACTTGTCTTGTGTGCTTATATAACCAGGTGAAGAGAAATTCCTTCATGTGGAAGAATGTTGCTCATG
>JAILXH010287710.1:14846-33951 GCA_023558415.1 Piaractus mesopotamicus | reverse complement strand
ATATATATATATATACATATATTTGATCAACATATTTGCATATATTTCAATATATTGTCATATATGGCATACATATCAAAACAACACATATATTGCACATATATTTTTAATATGAATAAATATATTCATATACTTTTTCTTACATATGGAAAGTACTTAATTTGGCATTTTCTTGTTTTTTGCATATCTTCTTAATCGCCTTTGTGGATAACATGATGCCCATTTCTTTCATATCAAAATGTTCCATAAGCTTTGTGGCTACTTTCAAAAACCGCTGCAGCAGCTTCACTGGCTATAAACGTTTGCACATGTGTCTCCGATGTTGACTGCATGAATAATAAAGAGTTTCCGATGTGATGGGTCAGTCCTTAGTGATGTCCATTGGTCAGTTTCATGCAATAAGCAGATGAACACACAAATCCACCAATTACACATGGTGAGAGGCAGATGACGTGTTCCTCAACCCCTCTTTAAAGCCTCATAACTCTGGATGTGAGCCACATATGATCTCACGATAAGATGGAATGAAAAGGGCGAGTCTACAGATTCAGGAAATGTTTGAACCGTATTTCTGCTCTGTATTATCGCAAAGGTAGAGGAACATACTTAGAAACATGAAATTCGATGTGGAAGCGAGTTCATGGACCCCAGAGGGTTAATAAAAATATGGCAAGCACTATCTCATTATCAAGGCATGTATTTCATGCCTTTGAATATGTCCTCTATGAGAGAAAGGCCTGATGCAGTTACAAAGATACAAACTATGCCTGCAGGGAGTTTTCTGTCCCAGCTTGTTTCTAAAGTCGTTTAAATCTCTGTTTTATTCAGTCACCTTTAAGGCTCATTTAAACTTCCTTTAGATACAAAAAAGAACATGTCCGCTTCAAACGATGTAACCATCACTGCCGACATACCTCCATGCGTCCTTTGGCATGGATGTTAAGCATTACATCCACTAGCGGGCAGCCAGAGTCAAAGATTTCTGACAACAACAAACATGGTGACGGTGGAAAAGGTTGCAAAAATGTACCAACTACAAAAGAGATAAAGTGTAGACTGTGATGTTCTGTGAGGTCATTAAATACTAGTGACGTGTGGATGGAGAATTCTTTTCACTCATATTAAATGGGCATCGTGATGCCAGTTTCTCTCATAACATTAACATCCATGCCAATGTAAAGGATGCATGAAGTATGTGGGCAGTGATGGTTACATTGTTTGAAAAGACGTGTTCTCTTTCATACATAAAGGGAGTGTAAATTAGCCTTTAGAGTACTGCAGATGTAAGATGACATTTTAAGTGTCGGTGCCAGAATGAAAGTGGGGCTCAGACCTGTCCAGAGTGAGCTTGCGATGCTTGGCCTTCTATTTCATTACAGTAGCCCTGAGAGGATACCTGTGTCATGCTTTGAAGAGCAAGTACATTTCATTATGTCGGTCCTGAGAGGACACCTCTGCCACATTATGATGAGTAAATACAATTACTGCAGGGGTTAATGGCTCACGAGGGAGAGTATTACTGTGCAGAATGATGAAAACTCTTTTACTTTCTGCCCGGATGTGTTTTTTTCATCCTGAATTCTGACTTTATAGCTTTGGCCTGGTGCTGGGTGTGAGGCTTTTTTGAATTGCCTAGCTGGGAGCAGTTGAAAGGCATTGTAAAGTGGATGTATCTTCTAAGGGCCAAGGATTCGCTCTCAGCAGGATTCCTCACAACACAAAGTGTAACAGCGCTCTATCAGATGCCTATAAAGCAAATCACTCTGTAGGGTAGCACTTAGTGGCACTCTTTGTTTCGGGGAAGGTGCCCTTCAGTGTAATAGAAATATCAGCTTTACTCTTATGGCACGTTTTGTTGCCGCATTACATCTCTTTGCTCCTGTGACCTCCATATGACATGAATTTTGTGAATATGATGTCTAGAAATGAAATAAGTACCTTCTCGTTCAAACTATCACCCAAACAAACAGCTTCCCTCCAAATGTTCACAGCTGGCCACAGAAAAGTATTTGGACATTGATAGCATTCCCACTATAGCTTCGGCGTGCCTGGCCATGTGCGAAGCGATGTTAGCCATTATTTTTTTGGCTTTGTTGTACATGAATAATTATGCCTGAAGTGTTCAGCATCCATGTTTCCCAAAAGATCAACATCTGATTTGTTCCACTGCAGTGTTGACGACAGAAGTTGGGAAAACGTAACTCCTGAGGAAACACTCCACCTACCACTATGGTATGCTGCCATTGACGCTGGTGGTGGCAGAATGAAAAAACAGAACATCTTGTTTGCTGTTAACCATCTACTTCATAATGTAAAAGCAGCATGTAGGCTGTTACACAACAGATGCAATGCAAAAAAACATGACAATGCATGAAATATTCAGACAAGATGCAGCTCCACACGTGACGAAGCTCAAAACAAATGGGCTGAATGTCTTCAACTGCAAATAAGATCCTTTGCTCCTCATTGAATGGGTCAGTGGTGATAGTGGGCTACTTTCCGTTTAGGAAAAGTAAAAGTAGCATGGAGAGCTTCATCGCTTCACTCAGAAGCTGAAACTTTATGAGTGCTTCCACATATAACTGGCATGTTTGTGACCCAGTTTGAGCTGCTTTTGAAGATTCTAATCCTTCTGATGTTTGCAAAAAGTTCCATAGCTGGTTGTCGCCACAGCTTGGTTGTCACCATGTCAACAAGATGTTTGTGATTGTTGTCTGAATAAATCATACTGTGTGTGTAAAGGCCTTTAAGCTGTGGTCTCGCCAAGCTAACATCTTGCTATTTTTATCGCCTGGGTGGAGCAAGAATCAGGCAAGGACGGGCAATCATGATGTGAAGTAGTTGTGGAGAAGAGTATAGGTGAACAGCTAACAGCTGCTAGTTAACTAGCAATAATTTTTTTTTTTTTCGATTTCAGGAAGACGATACCACATCTTGCTCTTTTCTTTACTGTTGGCTCATGCTTCCAAGGTTCACAAATTCTTATGGTTAAAGACCCTCTCTAGGCATTGATTAAACCTCTAAAAACTCATCTCTGTTCATCAAAATTACAAATTTTGAAGTTATTTCCAAGAAGAAAAAAAAAACCCCTAACGCCTTAAAAGATGCATAGATGTAACTCTACATCTTTGCCTTCATTTAGTATGCACAGACCTATGAATATGCAAATAGAAGATTGCTTTCAGGGCTTTCTGCCAGAAAGCAGCTTTCTCCACTTACCATATGTACTTGAATTAGCTAACCATATCTTGCTAATGCTATACTAGCAGCTTATGAGGACGACCTTTATCATGAAACACTTTCTTCGTACAAACCCTAAGTAAGGATTTTCTTGTCAGAATCATCATAATGAATATAGTCATCATCTAATTCAGCTAGCTTAGCTATCTGGTATTCGTCAGCTTCTTTATGAATTTTCCTGTTCCACCTTAAAGATCCCCTCCAGTAAAAAATCAAGTTTTCAAACTTGGTAGCATGTGTATGTGGTGTCTTTTATATGGTTGAGGACATATCATAAGTGAAATAAGTAGTCATCGAGTATTTCTGCTTTGAAACTGCAGTGCACTAGTCAAAAAGGTGGATTCATACGTCACAAACCAGTACCGTCCAGTTTTTTTAAAATGACTGCAGAGACGTGTTCTGTTTGCTGATGAAATGTTAAAGCAGAAAATGTGAGCCTTCATATATTACCAAAGTATCTTTAAATGGGTGCAGTTTATTTGGAAAAAATTGGACTGTCCCAGCCAAACTTTTAGAGACAACTCAGGCTTGCAGTAGTCATTTTCCAGAGGACTGTTTTGTAAATGTTACTCAAAAACAGACGGAGTTTGCCACTAAACTTATGTTGAAGCCAGACACTTTTTCATCTTCAATCGTGGGGACACAGCGAAAGATGTCCTCTGTAGCGTTACGTTCCAACCGATCCATTGATGTAGCTTTATTTCAGCATACTTTACTTGTGAGCACACTGCAATAGCACTTTGTGTAACATTGACAGAACCATGGTGAAATACATAAGCATGTGTTTAAAAACACAGATTAACCCTCCAAATTTACTTCTAAATGCTGTGTTGGCCCTTTTGTGCTTAAACAAAGCATCTACTGGATTCTGCCAATTGAGCCACCCACAATGGTGTTCAAGTGCATCATTTCTGCCAAGTTCGAAAGTATCAGTGCAAACTTCAAGCAACCTGACTGCCAGAAGCAATATTGCGAATTGAGGTTAACCTCCTCCTTGCCTGCCAGTGCTTTGTGCCAATTTGGCCTGTGCCAAAAAGCACTTGTGAGCGATTTTGACTATGCTACATCCATTTAGCTCTGTAGGAGATACTGCAAAGTGTCCATCAATCAAAGATCATTTCAGCTGGAGCCATTACAGATGAATTATGACAGTACAAGGGTAGTACGTTTAGCCTAAAAGAAAAGCCATTTTGGGAAAGAAGTGCAGTTGGAAATGATGAAAAGAGCCAGACTCAATTTCGTGAAGTATTTCAGTTTGTTGATGTTTGTCTGTGGAAGAGAGCGCTTGCAGAAAGGCTCTCAAAATAATGTCTCAAAATAATGATTTTCTGAGAAAATGTAGGCAATTTCATACATTTTAGCTGAGCGCCTAAAAGCCTCCTTGTCTGCATACGGTTGGATATTATCACATGGTGTGAAAGAAAAGCAGAACATTCTTTGCATCAAACACTGGTTATAGTTTAGCTGTTTCACTTTACTGTTCCTGATTGTAGCTATGGAAACATTGCCTTCTCTCAGTTGCATACAAGCATACAAAAGGACAAATGGTTTATGTCCCTAATAGAAGACAGAAATAAAGTAGAAGCATAACACTGGGGACATGCCAGAACCGCTAACATGCTGAGAGAAAGCACTCCAAGAACTCTTTAAGAGTTATTAGACCACCATTCTAGACTACTTATACTCAGTAAACCAATGGGCTACTTGGGACAACTAATGGAGCACTTAAGGCATGCATATGGAGTGCTAGTCTCTCAATGGCCTGCTTTGATTGGCTATTAAGAGGGGGAAATTAAGATTTTGGCTAAATACAGGCTTACATTTCTCAGTCAAATGCACTTTTTTCCTCTTTAGATCTCTTGGAGAGATTAATTCAGGATTAATTGGCCACTTTGGGGATATGGAGAGACCTAATTGTTGGAAATGAGGAAAACACTCTTCACTTTGAGTGAGTCATCTGAAGAGAGAGGGGATTTTTATGTGTTCTTTCATGTTTGCCTGTCACTTTCGTCTGAAAAATGTTTGTTCAGTTCATAATGGAAGAGATGGCGTGTTTTGTACTAGTCAAACACTGAATCGGGCCTTTAAAATAGAAAGAACGCTTAACAATGCATTATGTAAGCGTACTCACTGAGATGATTAATTATCTGAATATTTTTTACTTTTTTCCATGAGGTCTCGCTCTAAATGCAAAGGAGCTTGTGCTACTCTCACTGTGAAATGGCAGCTGGCAATCTGCATTTCAATGTTTAACTTTTTAAGGGGTCACAGTGCTCTAAATATTTTTGAAGGAATGTGAAGTCTTGCTCGGAGGAGCATTTTCACTCTGGGAGAAAATGAGCTTGCCACAATTAAATATTTTTAACATTCTGCATCTAGCATGATCGGTATACAGCAGTAAAACAGATCTTTAACATTTGTCACAGGATAATTACATGGGTCTTTCCTTTATATAATGCAAAAGCTCAAGGTTGATGCAAAAATGTGGCTGTTTCTGCTATTTAGTCATCTATCAGATGACTAAAAGTGTTTAAAAATGAGGTGCTGGTAGGCTAGTTCCATACGTAGTAAATGACTACATAGTAAATAAGAATTCAGGTGCTGGCGGGTCTCTGGAGGTGGGAACACTGGGACACTGATGATTCAATTACGTGTGATAAGATACCATCAGCATCAACTGGGAAGCTCATCCAGTTGCCATACTGTCATTTTTATAATGGAATATTCCAATCATTTCATGAACATTTTCAATTTGTTTAGACTGATACAGATACAGCTGTGTGTCAGTTACACATTGCAATGTTAAATGCAATTAACCCTTTCTTAATGCACTTAACACCACTAGCATAAATGCCAGTTTCCATTAGCATTACTAGCACCAGGCTAACTGTGGCTCACCTAAGCAATTCATAGCAGCTGTAGCTAAAATAGTCAACTGATGGCTGAATAGACATTGTTAAGATTTCAGTAACATTTCATCTGATCCTTTCAGTAAAAAATTAAACTTAAGGTCTGTAACTGAATATTTCTGAAGGGGCCTAGTTAGCCTGTTAGCTATAGCTTGTTAGCAGGCCAGGTTAAGGCCATGCTTTGCTCATAAAATTACTAAAATAATGGGCAGTCATGGGCTGGAGGTTAGGGAACCAGCCTTGTGACCGGAAGGTCGCCGGTTCTGATCCCCTTGGCTGACAGTACGTGACTGAAGTGCCCTTGAGCAAGGCACCTAACCCCCAAATGCTCCCTGGGCACCGTGGATAGGGCTGCCCACCGCTCCGGGCAAGTGTGCTCACTACCCCCTAGTGTGTGTGTTCACTAGCATGCATGTATGTGGGTGTTTCACTGCACGGATTGGTTAAATGCGGAGGTCTAATTCCGATGTGTGCAAAACACAGTTGGCTAATGGTTCTGAATTTCAATTTAAAGTGCACAATAGTGTGTTCTACTGTGTTATTATGCTAAATATGGCATGTGATATTATATGTAGGTAGTGTAATTAGGCAGTGGCATTAACTAAGGGTGCTCGATTTTAAAGCTTTCCAAAAGTCGGGCTGGAGACACGATGCTATTTATGGTCAGGGAGACACGTTTTTAGATGCTTCTTAAAAGTGAGCACTGAGCTTGACTGTCTAATAAAAGGTGGAATCGAGTTCCACAGTTTAAAAGCATAATTACTGATAGAGGCCTCTCCATGTTTTCTGTATTTTACAGAGGGTATTTGTAGAAGGGCACTATCTGCAGATCTTAGATCATGCAGAATATAAACAGACAGGCACTCTGTGATGTAAGCAGGTGCTAGGTCATCTCTTTATTGCTGTATTTTGTACGAGTTGTAAGGGATGTACAGTTTTCTTAGGAATCCAGTAAGAAGAGCATTACAGTAATCAAGTCTGCTTGTAACAAATGCATGAGCAAGTTTCTCTGCATCACTCTGAGAGAGAAAAGGCCAAACTTTAGCGATATTTCTCAAATGATAAGAAGCTACTTTAGTGACTGTGTTTACATGTGATATAAAACAGAGCTCAGAGATTAAGATCACACCCAGGTTTCGTACTTCAGGTTTGGTATATGAAGAAAAAGAAGCAAGCTTCTCATAAATCATTTTTCTCTGAGTTTCTATACCAATTATCAATATTTCAGTTTTTTCATGATTTAATTGTAGAAAATTTTGCGACATCCACTGAGAAATATCTGACACACAGCTAATTAATCTGTCTACAGAGTCTTGATCTTCAGAAGGAACAGAAATGTACAGCCGGGTGTCATCAGCATAGCTATGAAAATGTATACTATGCTTCCTAATGACATCACCTAGAGGTAGCATGTACAAAGAGAAAAGGAAAGGCCCTAAGACTGAACTCAAATGAGGGACTCCACAAGAAATGGCAAATCTTTTTGATGATGATTTCCATACATGCCAGGTAGGACTGAATAATTAAATGTTTTTATATTGGAACAGCAATTAGAAGGAATGCAAAATTTGAAATACCATAGGTAAGACAAGCTTAAAGGGGAATTTCACCAATTTTTCAAAATATCTGTACAGTTACATGGTGGATATGTAAACAAAGTCATTCCGAGTGATTTGATTTGAAGTGTTCCGTTGCAGTGAAACGGACAGTCAGAATTCTTCATAGTGGAGGTGATAGATGTCTGAGAAGTTTGATGCCTGTAAAACAGGCATGTCAAACTGGGGACTTTCTGGGCCAAAGTGCTGCAGAGATTAGCATTTACCCTCATCTAATGCTCTGAATTCAGTTCATGAAGGTCTTTCTAATTAGCTGATGAGCTGAATCAAATGCGTTTAATGAGGCAGTGTATTGAAGTCGGCAGTGTTTGGCCTGCGAGGACTGGAGCCTGACACATGTGCCCTAAAAGTAACTTTACAGGAAATTATTACATGAAATGGCTATGAGTAAATTGCGTAATCCCTGAGACATTGTTTGATGATAGTTTTGATATAAGGTTTTGACCTAAAACAGTTTTTTTTAGTTCATGATGCAGGGGTACATGCAGGATGTTGTGAGGGCAAAAAGCCTTTAAAGAAAACTTTTTTTCCAGATTTATCCCTGTTTCACCATTATCAACATTACATATAAAATTCTGGAGATGTGTTGGTTCACTGCTTGTTATGGATAGTAAATAAAATGACTATATTTGCTTTGTAGATGCTGTGACCCCTGGTTCCTATCACCACCATTTTAAAGAAATTAGAGTTGGTAAGTTTTTTTTTACAATGAACCACTTCACATGAAATCACTCTGAATGACTTTGTTTACTTCTCAGTGATTTAATTATATGGAAGATTTGAAAAAATCATTATTCATTCTTCAAATAAAATATGGTTCAAACCCCAAAGTCTACAGAGATTATGTGTAACTTTCGGCTTTACTTTCTATATGTTGATAGAGCTTATGATGCTATTAGTTGCACAACGCTTGTATTACTTCATTACTTCATGTAGTTGTGCCTGTAAGATGTAAATATAGGGAAGGTTAATGTGCTCTACTGGATGGTGACAGTGTCCTTTAATTGGACAGTAAATGGGGTTTTGAAGGTGAACAGTGTTGACATGGTCAGATGGTGGTAGAGCCTGCCAAAACTCAACCCATTCACCAGCAGTCCCTAAATGAGACTTCATATCGTCATCAGTTATATTGTTTCAGGGAAACAAAACAAGCACTGATACAACTGATCCAACTGATACAACATCCACCTATTAAGACTACAGCAGATTGGCTTCACCCACTTAGCTCAGACTGCTTTTTGAATGAGCCAATCAGAACAGAGCTCATTTACAAATATCAGTATTAATGGACAGTAACAAAAGCAGCCTTTTTTTTTACAAAAAAAAAATAAAAATACATAAACGCACAGTATCGTCATAAGTGGACATTAGGAAGAAAAATAGACTACAACAAAAAATTCTAGGATATGGGCCCTTTTATGTTTTGGTTGGAAACAAAAGGGTTAAAATCTTGTAACGCTCAATAGAAAATTGTCCAGTCAGGACTTTAGGATTTCAACAGACTTGGACTAAAGCCTCAGACTGAACGTCAATATAATTAGGGAGTGAGAAATCAACCAATCACATTTTGATTTTCAGTGCGTGGGACAAATTTTGTAAGGATAAACATCACTGACTGCGAATGTGTGCTGTAGTGTAATGTTGCATTTACACTGCTCTGGTACGTAAACACACCGCAACGTATCCCATTTGTTTTCAGTGGGAAGTGTCAGTTCTGTCAGATGCAGCCGTGCGGTGCATGGTGGGTCTGGCGATTTGTGTTTGGGGGATGCTGTGCATTAAAAAGTTGAGCAGAGCTGAGATTTATGCAAATGAGTCTGAACAATGTGATGCTCCTACCCAATCAGAAGGCAGCTGGTGTTTGCATGATTCACATCTGCAGCTCAACGTATAAAACATTGGTTCCACTTTGAAATCATTTCCCGCGTGACAGCATGGTAATCAACGACCTAAATTCTAACGCTATTAATAATATTAAGTTTAATATTAGGTTAAATACGCATGCTACATCGATTTTCTGACTATTGAAAACAATACAAGCATTACTTACATAAATATCAACTTAGCCAGGTTTTATTTCAATTGGATTTCACAAAGAACTCCCTCAAAACACTCACATGAAGCCAACTAAAGGAGGAGGATACATTCACAGCCGCTGACACACCAGAGCAGTGTAAATGCACCATTATTAGTTTTCAGTCTGTTGTTGATAAAGGTAAACAGCTGTAACTCTATGAAGGACACACTGTAACCTACAACATACAAGGTACAATATATGTTAATGTCTGTTATAAGCTTAAAAGAAAGCACAGAATATCAGTATATGTCCAACTTCGCCTCGCTGCTTCCCACACCATTTTAAATAGAGAGCTCTGCTGCATCAAACGTCGCATGATGGTTTGCAATGCAGCGAAATCTGCCTCGTTGTGTGGCTACAAAGTTCAGCAGATTTCAACTTTATGCCAATCAGTATGACCGGCGCATTGCGTTTAGCCAATAAGACAATATTAGACTGGTCTTCATTACGAATGGCAAACAAAGTATAAAACTCATACTGCGTTTACGTGTTTGTGTTGAAAAGAAAGGTTATTCCACACTTCATAGTGGTATGCGGCCCATGGCAGCATGAAGCCACGCATGTGTTGGCATGGTGCAAGATTCTCAGAGGAGAGCTTTAGCAGTGTAGATTTTTTTTCTTTTTTTTTTTTTACAATGGAAAAAATTTCCTTCGCAGCTCCATTGAAAACAATAGAATATCTGATTTGCAGTCGTCCATCTACTGCAAACATGAACGCAGCATTACTGCGAGGCTAGAGAGGAGCGGCAACAGCTCTCTTTCTCTTCTTTGAATCCATGACAGTTTGCCATAGTAATGAAAATCTAGTTTTATACTGGACTGTTGACAGTAAAGATTTGGAAGAAGGACATTTGATTGGATAAAGTATATATAGATCGAGCAGAAAGGCAAAATTTAATTCGCGCAGAGCTCGTAGATTACTTGCTAAGGTAACTAGCTTGCTAATTAGATTGAGTGAGCTAACTTCAAGCCTGTGTGGACGACAGATGCTTTCTGACAATTGTAAAAGCATTAAAGGCATAAATCTGTTCTGTTCCTCTCATTGTCAGCCTCTGTGCAGCAGCAAACAGTGTATCAGATCGTTTACAGCTCCACATATGTTCATTTCCATAGCAACATAGCAGCCAGCAGAGCGATCCGGCACAGCGGAATGCAGCGAGAATAACTGCATGTGGATGCGTACAGTGAGCTTCACACATTTTGACCCGACCTGAAGGCTTAGCTTAGTGACTGGGTAAAGTAGAAGTGAGTGAAAAGCAGATTACTGAACAGTGTATTTCTTCACAAGTAAAGCATCACTTGAAAATACTAGTATAAGCCCTCGAAATTGTACATATAGCTGTGAAGGGATCTCCTTGCTTCTCTACAGGGGCACCGTGATCAAGTGGCTCAGTTAAGGACAGGGGAGCAGCTGGGTTGACATTAACTACGGCTTTTCAATTACAGCAGGGGAGAAAAGAGCACTAAAGAAAGAGTAATAAAAAGCTGTTTTTATTGGCTTATAATACATAAGGTGAAATGTCTAGGGATAAGGGCACTTGTTCTGGGACTCGCCGTCCAAGCAGACTTCTCCAACTGCTTATCTGGCATCAGTTTGGATGTTTCATTAGAGCAGGGAACATTAGTGACAAAGGTTGAGGACACTGACCCCCAAATGTAGTCTACATTGGAAAAGAAATAAAAAGAGAGAAAAAAAAGGCAACTGGTTCCTGTTCTTATTCTGCACATACAGAAAGTCTATAAGGTATTGCAGCCATCATTAGAAAGAGCAATGTTGAGGTACCTGATTACAGGTCTGCTCTAGCTGTATAAGCAGAGACAGAAGGCAGGCTCAGGGCAGCCATAAAGGCAGCTGTTCCGAGACCCACCGTCCAGGCAATGTTTTATGCCTTGACAGAAGAGGAGGGCACAGAGCCATCATTAAATGGTGGGAAGCGAGAGACCTTATGACCCATCAAGTAATAGCAGCTTTTTGTCCTCATCAGTACAAATAAACCAGCCATATCTGGAGGTGGTGGGAAGATACAAGCTGACTCGAAGGCTACAATTCAGAAAGACTCATTAATACTTGCAGAAAAACGTGTCTGAAATGAGGACGGCGTGTTTTGTGCTATTTTTCGCTCTATTTTTTTTTTCTTTTTTTTTCCTGATGTTTTTTCGAGATGTCCTCAAGAATTGGTTGCTAATCACTTTATGTGGGGTTGAGGAGGAACTGTATACCCATAATGTGTTTGGTGCCTTTGAAGTTGTGAAATTCAAAATCATATTACTGTGATCAATAGAGAGACAAAATGCCCCAATTGCAGAGGATGCCACTTTGAGAGCAGCGCGGCGTGCCATGCTAGCTCGCACACTGGCACCAACTGTTAATAAGAGGGTTCAGCTTAATTGATTTCGCCTTCATCTTTCTCCCAGATTATGCCAGCGTAATAGTGCGTGTTCCCTCGGAGCCCAATTCAATCTCATGTTTCTATTTCAACAGAATGCTTTGAGTCTGCAAACAAATTTGACAGTCTTGAAAAATAGACCCGGCACTAAATCCACAGCATCGTTTCCTCCCCCTCAGGCACAGATGGGAAAAGCAAAGTTTCATCAAAAGTAAGTAAATAGAACGTTTGATTTTGCTGCTCTCACTGGTGAATTTTGAGACTTTGGCACTGCAGCCACTTGGCTAAACGTTTCTGCAAATGACACTAATGAATGGACATTTAGCGAAGTGCTAAATGCTAGCTGGAAACAAAGAGAGGCAAAAGGCCAGCGTTCTCTCTAGTCAGGAGAGCAATGCATTCACCGCTTAACGAAACAACCTGAGGTGCTAGCAAAGCAAATAGAGCTGTCTGTTTGATTTAGATGAAAATAGACTCTGGTGTACGTTCAGAATACTCATTTTTGCCCGAATCCTTTACCTTACAGAATTTAAATGTAGCAGAAGTAACATTTAAGGCTAAATATGTCTGTAGGTATGGAATGCTTCAACAGACATTGTACCTGTACCATTGGATTAAGAGCTTCAGAGGTATACAGTTGTATACAAAGTTTGTGTATCCCTGGCCAAATTACATATTTTGTTCATTTTAAACATCACAACTTCTATGGCAAACTTTAAAAAAAAACAGTGTTCATGCACATTTACTTTATATTTGATTAACTTAGTATTTTTTTTTAAAGTAATGTGCAAAAGTTTGGGCACGCTACAAAGTGAATTTATAGTAACACCCCCTTTAGCAGATATCACAGCTTGCATATCAGTGCTTTTTGTAGTCAGCTAGGAGTCTTTCTGTCCTTGTTTTAGGAATTTTCAACCGCTCTCAAATGCTTCCAGTTCGGCAGTATCCTTGGGCCGTCTTGCATCTTGCAAGATCTTCCCACAGATTTACAATAACTTGCAGGGGACATTAAGGGCCATTCCGAAACCTCCACCTTGTGTTTCTAGAAATAGTCCATGGTGGGTTTTCAGGTATGTATTGGATCGTTCATCTTGTAAAACCAGCTGTTTTTCAGCTTTGGTTTCTTGACTGTGTCACATTTGCTTCCAGAATTTGATGGCATGTATTGGAATCCATTCTTCCATCTACTTGTTCAATGTTTATCTGCCTTAATGCTTAACAGTTGGCAAGGAGTTATTTTCAACAAATGCGGTTCCATTTTTACCTTATTAGTCCACAGCACTTGTTTCCAAAAGGCCAAAATCTAGATGTTGTTTTGCATACTTTGAGTTAAGTTCTGAGTTTTTCCTGTTTTTTTAAGTGATAGTACTCTATCATTAGTCTCATTTATATACATAAAAATTTAAATACATAGTGAAATATCATTGTGACTTAAGAATTCAAGGAATGAATATCATCAAATAATATTAGCGTCCTGTGCTTGTTTTCTGAAACATATCTTGAGTGGAAATCTTGGTGTATTTTTGCATGCATTTTTGGAATTTCAGTAAACTTTCAGTAAATTCCAAGCACCCTACGGTTACAACAGAGATCCATTCTCCAGTGTATTGCCCTAAGACATTTTTGACAAAAGCTTGTCATGTTATGGCCAGAGCTTTGCCTTAACCCTCAAAATGAGATTATCTCAGGGCCATTAAGCCTCTTTCCTCAGAAGCTCACTATTCTATCCACCGTTTTTTCTTTATACAGTGTGAAAGCTGAAGTTAGCCTGTCTTAATCTTGAACCATGAAGAATCAGCGGATTATCTGTCCCACTATATTAACAGAAATCTGATCGTGTACTGCTAATGGTTACAAACAAATGTCGCTTCAGATGATTATGCTGCACATTAGACTCTTGTGGTAGACACAACCACACCATCTGGTACTGCCATCAGCTGATACCAACTGGTTAAGTTTTCATTAAATTAAAAAAAAAAAATCTTCAAAGCTTCTTCAATTTGAAGAGACACGTTTAATTCATATGAGTCAGTTTTATGCAGCTTGTGAGGGAAAAAAAAAATAGGAAAATGAAAATGACTTTTTAAAAAAATATTAGTGGGGAAGACAATGAATCTAAAATATTTTAGTTTTTTTTTTAGATTCTATTTATTTTTCTTATCTTCACATTGTATTGACCATTAGACCACTGGAAATGCACCAGAATGACTTGGAATAAAAAAATCTTTACATTAACTTGCAATAAAAGTCAATGACGTTTTTGCCTTCTTGTGTAAAGCTGCTATTTTAGAGACGTGTTTTTTTTTCCTCTTTTTGGACAGCGATATGACACGGATCATGAATTACTGATTTACCATTATAGAATTTGGCCTAGGCCTAGTTCATATACAGTACTGTCATCTGGAAAAAAAATAAAGCTACAGATCTATGCAGTAAACATTTACAGTATTTGTTAAAAAACAATAACATTTGAATAAATACCAACAAGCAAAACATTGTACTTGAGTTTCAGTGTGTTAGCTTAACCAGCTCTCCTCAAGGAAGCTCAGTATCCAATACCTGCTTCAGCTCATTAATCATTCATGAAATTGAATCAGGTGTGTTGCTGATGAAATTCAACAAATCCCTGCAGCAACCAAAATATTGTTGTTTTTTTTTTACAAACAAAAATATTGCTTTACTGTAGTTATGTTGTTTTGTATTTATCTATAAATGTTTTCAATGCATACACTCTTACTGCCAATAAAGTTGTAAACAGTTTTCTTGGCAGCAAATTTTTTTACAAGTAATATTTTAGTTTGGCAGAAATAAATGAATATGGTCAAGCTTCACTATATGACCAAAAGTATGTGGACACTTCCAATCATTGAGTTCAGGTGTTTAGCCACACCCATTGTTAAGAGGTGTAGAAAATCAGGCACATAACCATGCAATCTTATGGAGCTCAGTGACTTTAAACGTAGCACTGTCATAGGATGCCACCTATGCCACAAATTAGTTTGTGAAATTTCTGCGCTGCTAGATTTGCCCTGGTCAACTGTAAGTGCTCTTATTGTAAAATGGAAGCATCTAAGTAGGAGATACAGCAGCTCAGCCATGAACTGCCTCTGGGAGCAACATCAGCACAAGAATCGTGTGTCGGGAGCTTCAAGAAATAGATTTCTGTGGTTGAACTGCTGCACACAAGCCTAAGATCACTAACATCATAACGTAGCATTATACTGCATAACTGCATAACGTCAAGAGTCGGCTGGTGTGTTGTAATGCTGCCACTAGACTGTGGAGCAGCAGAAATGTGTTTCTGGAGTGATGAATCACACTTCACTATCTGGCAGTCTGAGGGACAAATCTAGGTTTTGCCAGGAAAACGCTATAAAATGCATAGTACCAACAATGAAGTTTGGTGGAGGAGGGATAATAGTCTGGGGATGTTTTTCAGGGTTCAGCCCCGTTAGTTCCAGTGGGTAATGTTAATGCTAGACTGAATGTAAACACTGAGTGAAAGGGCATGAATTCTCAAGGACACACTCCAAAATCATGTGGAAAGCCCTCCCAGATAAGTAATGGCTGTTATAGTCACAAAGAGTTGACCAACTCCATTTTAATGCCCATGCTTTTGAAATGTGATGTCCAACAAACTCATATAGATGTGATGATCAGGTGTCCACATGCTTTTGGTCATATAGTGTATTTGTCTGAATCCAAGGAATTAGACGGAAAGAAGAATTTAGGGTCTACACCTTATGGTTCAGGAGAAATGTGAATTTGTTCATCACTCAGCAGGTTTGAGGGATAAGAGTCTGCAGGTTCTGGGCTTTTTCACTACTTTTCATCATTTAATAGATGACATTCTCATTACACCAACTTTAATGTTTTCATCCTCAAGTATAGATTGATTGCCCAATATGGTTACCCAGAAGGTTTTGATGTTTATTTCCGAAAATCCTAAAGAGGTGCCACATTTATTGACCAACATCTTAATAATGTCTAAATATTAACTCTGATACTCTGTGAGTGATTTTTCTCACCATCTGTATAGAGTGGTTTGTCTTAGTCTATCAGGCTCCAAACAATGAAAAACGCTGTTTTTAGTAACCAAGATCCACTCAAGTGTCTTTAAGTGCTTAAGCAGTATCATAACAGTTCATTCAGCTATTTAACATGCAAAACAATGCAGGGAGGTGGAAAAGTTCAACTGCTTCACTTTGTTTTTGCCAGCAAGGCTCCCTAATTACTACAACAGAGCACGTTAGAGTGAAATTCCCTCTTGGGCAGGTAGATGAATAGAAAATGTTAGTTCGAGACATTTCCTTCACGTTAGGTTGCTCGAGGGAAATTGTTATTCTTGCTGACCCCAAATGAAGGGCTGGTAGGTGGCCTTATGCATAAGGAGCACCCCATTGCGTGCTGCTGGACCTCAATAAAATGTCTCTCAACAAGAAAAAAAGGAGAATGATGTTCAAAAAATAAACCCCCAGAGGAGCTAAAATTGTCTGCCGTCAGCCTGATAAGTGTGGGGGGAAAAAACAAATGTGCAAAGTTAAGATAATCTCAGTGAACTATATTAGCATTAATTCCTATAAGCAGTATATTTCCATTTATTGAGACACCTTTTATACAGTGCATAGCTTTTGCAAAGTATAGAAATATGGCTGTGGTAGTCTGTCTGAATGGCTATCTTCTATTGCCATGAAACAGATAAAGTCCAATGGCAAGACATATAAAAAGGGAATAATGGCTTAGTCAAAACATTTTTTAGTTTAAGTGAAGAATTAAACCTGCCTCTATTTGTGTGCAACATATGAAAATTCAAATATCTATAGTTTTCTGTAGTCACCTGTCTTCCACATAATGAGAGACTGTTTCCTTTTTTTAGGCCACATATTGGCATATAGCGTAGTTTTTTAGAACATATATTTGGGTATTGCCTCAGCTTTTAGAACATATACTGAGGCCAATATATTGCACCAGTGTTTAGCCCACATACTGGGGTATTGCTTCAGCCTAATATTGGAATCCATGTTGGGCTATTTCTTCAGGTTGAACATTCTCTAATTCTGCACTGTTTGTCTCAAAAAAGCCCCAGACACATTATTACATGTACTACAGTTTCTGTGTAGTATGTGTAGTGTAATATGTAAAAGTATTGTTGGCCTGAGTATTGGGTATTGAGAGTGTTTTTTGGCCACATATTGGAGTTTTGCCTCACGTTGAATGGAATTCTGAACATTTTCTATTTCTGAGCTGTTTATTGAAGGAAAGTGCCTGAGACACTGCAGCATTCACTGCAGATTTGTGTATGGTACAAATTGTGCACAGCACTGAATCAAGTTAGTTGTTTCAGTGTTTCCCTCCACACTGATCCCTTTCAATATATCATTTATGCAATTTCTTAAGGCGCTTCTAAGGCAAATATGTGCACAATGGGAGAACCACCAATTAATGTCAGGCTTCAAAGGTAAACAGAAGCTCTCGTGCTGTTTATCTTCCATGCCGAGTTCCTCCTCTGCACTGCGGGGGATGCTGCTAATCACCCACACACACACATACACACACATATGCTTACTCGCACACAGAAACGCACAAACTCCATCAAAGCCCTCACTTCATTCAAACATGAGCATATGATGTGGCTCCCTGCTTCAAAGTCCTGTGGCTCATAACCAAGCACCGGCTTCCATACCGACGTGCGGAGCAAGCATTCACTAGATACTCATTACTTGGCTTTCTGCTCTTGGGGGCTGCTGAAGCAATTGCTTTCTTCTGTTGGAGATGATAATGAATAGGTTTGTGGGCAAATAAAGGATTTTTGTTTTCTTGGGGATCTTTTGAGGCAGCGGGCATAGTTTTTGCGCCGTGTTAGCTGTTTTGTCGTATGTTATGGGCTCAGTGGCTGTGAATGAATGTTGGGCAATGAAACACCACAAGCTTCTGATTGTCTGTGCTTGTGGGTGGATGTACGCTGTTCTCTGAAGGCAAAGAACCTGATATAATGCCTCTAATAAATGCGTCTTTACGCATTCACAGCTTTTTTTTTATTGACACAATAAAGTGTTATGTGAGTGTCCTGGTGGAATGGATCAACTTGCCCACCGCTTCAAAGCATTCATGAAAAGAGATAAGAGAGATGATTACTGTTGTGTACGGTTCATGGACCAATGCAATACTTCCATTGCTTTTTCACCTGTTGCTCCGACACACATCCGCACACTCTTACCATGCAGTGATCACCTTTAGCTGAGAAGCCGCCTGGTTTCCATAGCGACTCGGCAAGGGGCGATCCACAGCTGAAAAGACTTCAACCTTGAATTTCAGAGGGCAAGGACAAGCACTTTGCTTTGAACAACTTTAACTTCTTTACCTGTAGACTCTCAGATACATTTTTCACTCAGCGGGACGTGTATTTATCTTTATAGCACCTGAATATATCTGAACGCCGAGAGTCAATCAATAAATCTTTTGAGAAGAAATTGCATCTGTGGAGCTGGCTCTGCCTGAGGAAAATAGCAAATTATGACAACACTAAGGTTAGTATCTCTCTGGTTGCACTGTGTCTGGACTCTTTTGATCACACTCAGAGATTTGCACTCTAGTATAAGAAAAGAAGTATGAACATATTTATTGTGACATTTTATAATGTACATAACATTAGGCTTTCTCAAAGGGCCCATATTATAGAAAACTGAATTTTGCAGTTTTATGTAGAATGTAAACATTGAGTGCATTTACACGCACTCATAACCATAACTGGATTTCTGCAGGTATCCGTTTATTCATGTGGTCATGTAAACACTATATTCCGATCTAGAAATCCAATTAAGAAATTCAATAAAAAGAGCTAGATTTTAGCTCAGTAATCAGATTTCTCAGTGGATA
>JAILXH010287651.1:0-10783 GCA_023558415.1 Piaractus mesopotamicus | reverse complement strand
TAATAATAATAATAATAATAATAATAATAATAATATTGTTTATTTATATAGCACCTTTCATACTTTAAAAATGCAGCTCAAAGTGCTTCACAATACAAAGTAAAAACAACAGAGGAAGAAGAGAAAAAAGATAATCAAAAATAAAAACAAAATATAAAACTAATAATAAATAGCAGAAAAGGGATATATTAATAACTGCAGTTTAAAGTAATAAAAGTAATAGTAATATTCCAGTAAAAACAAAGGAAACAATAAATGCTAAAGAAAAGAAAAAGTTTTTAACTGTTCTTTAAAAACATTGACAAAAGGAGCCAGACGGATGTTTATTGGTATTGTGTTACAGATCTTTGGTGCATAAAAACAAAATGCTGCCTCTCCACTCCTTTTAAGTTTCATACGTGGAATATGGAAAAGGCTCGCAGTTGATGATCTTAAAGCTCGATTTGGAACATAATCTATCAGGCACTCAAAAATGCATAAATGTGGTAAACCATTAAGAGATTTAAAAACTAGTAGTAAAATTTTAAAAAAATTTAAAAAAAAAAAACAGTCAGTAGAGTGAAGCTAAAACTGGTCTAATATGATCCTGTTTTCTAGTCTGTGTTAGTATTCTTGCTGCTGCTTTTTGCACAAGTTGTAATTTGTTGGTTGTACTTGCAGGAAGTCCTATGAACAAAGCATTACAGTAGCCAAGTCAAGAAAACACAAAAGCATGGACCAATTTCTTAGCACCTTGCAGACAGAGATAAGACCGAACTCGTGCTATATTCCTTAAATGATTAAAAACAATTTTGGTAATATTATTATGTGCTTTAGAAGTTAAATCAGAGTGTAGAGTTACACCAAGATATCTAACTTCTGTTTTTACTTGTAGAGTCAGATTTTCAAGTCTTTCATACACCTTTTTCCTCTTTGCTTCACTACCAATTATAAATATTTCTGTCTTTTCTTCATTAAGCTTTAGAAAATTGCTGTTCATCCAGCTAACTATGCTGGACAGACATATAGTGAGCTTATCTACTGAACTGACATTATCTGCAGCCACAGATATATACAATTGTGTATCATCTGCATAACTATGAAAATTGATGCCATGTTTCCTAATAATCTGACCCAGTGTTAGCAGTGTTATATACAAAGAAAACAGAAGTGGACCTAGTACAGGGCCTTGTGGTACACCACAGGGAATATCATGTTTATCCGAGATATGTTCACCAATGTTCACAGAATACTGTCTTCCAGTTAAATATGTAGAGAACCAGTTTAACGCAAATTCATTAAGACCAACCGAGTTCCAGCAAGACTGGATTTTTTCATGAATATTGTGTTTGTTTAAGAAATCATTAAGCTGTGAGAAAATAGTTTTCAATTATTTTACTTGAAAATGGAAGGTTAGAGATTGGTCTGTAATTGCTAAGAACTGAGGGATTATGTTTCTTCAATAGTGGCCTTACAACTGCTGTTCTGAGTGTGTCTGGAAAAGTGCCGGTTTCCAAAAAACGATTTCCAATGTCCAACACCCTTGGACAAAGGCTGTCAAATACTTCTTTAAAAATGCTGTTAGAATAGGATCTATAACACAGGTAGAGGAATTTAACTGCATGACAACTTTTTGAAGTTCTGTCTCAGTAATCTTTTTAAAACTATTCATAGTGTTTTGCTGTTGAATAAAAATAGAGTCTACTATCGGTAGTTTTGAAATTATAAAATATGACTGAATGTTTAAAAATAAAAACATTATGCAAAATCATTACTTTTTCATGTTGAAGCCTCAGTGATATAATCATTGGTTAATTTAGGATTTAGCAGGCAATCAGTTATTGAAAATAAAACTCTTGGATTTTGTCTGTTGTCATTAGAAAGTTTTAAGTAGTAGTACAGTCTCTCTTTTCATACTGCATTGTTATAAATATTAATATATTTTTAAAGAATTTCATAGTGAATAATTGGTGTAGTTTTCCTCCGTTTCCATTCTGTTTCGCGGCAGTCCCTTTTCGATTGCTTTATCTGTTCATTTTTCCATGGCATTTTTGTGGTCAATGACTTCTTTTTAGTTTTTTTCTGGTGCAACAGTATCTAAAATAGATCTTAGCATACAGTTAAAATTGCTGACCATGTCATGCACTGCTGAGTTAATAGGTAGACTTAATAGGTATCATAAAATCTGGTTTCTGCTCAGAAATAAGATCATTTACAGAGCTGGTTTTGTTAATTAGTGCTCGTACATTTAGCAGTGCTGTTCTAAAATTTTTAACCAACTTTGTATCGGTGAAATATGTAGGCCTACTAACTTCAACTAGCTCCAAGTATTTTTTCCTTTTAGTTCTTGTAGTACATACTGCATTGTGATTGCTTACTAAGGTTTGAATAGAGTAATAACCGTTAGTACCAGATGAGTTGCTGTTTGTTTTATTTACTTCTCTACCTTCTATATATCCACTGTATCCAAATATATCTCCAAAATGAGCATTTGTCTGTTTCATCTTAACCCCTTTGTGTTTGACAAGCTTGGCAAATTTTTGTAGTGCTGTGCTTTTAGCATGTTCTCTGAATGTGGACTGTGTTTGTTTTCAGAGTGGCAGATGTGACTTGCACAAAGGGCTCTGGATTGAGATTTCTGAGCATCCTCACAGTATGAGACAAGTGGCAAACATCATAGTTGCCCTGCACAAGTTCAAGAAAACTCAGAAAGTCCAGTCCACAGAATTCACCGACCATGCGCTATTCAACATCATCATGGAGAGCATAGTTGAGGGTAAACTGAACCTTTGTTTCTCTGCTTTGTTTTGCTGTCCTAATAATCCTTACCAAGCAAGAAATTGTGGCCCTCTTGAGAAAAGCTAATATTTTAAATTTTAAATAAATTTACAGCAGGTAATGGTCACTGAAGTGCTGGTTGTCCAAGTGGTGCTCAGAAAGCAATGTGGGATTTGTAGACGCCACATAGGTTCCACCAAATAGAGACTGTGTCTGTTCCCCGATTAAAACAAAGCATCAAAAATCCTCAAAAAATTTGTTCTACTAACTTGATTAATATCAGACCAGCTTAACATAAGATCTCTTACATCTAAGGCTGTCGTTGTAAATACAATTGTAATTGATTATGAAAGTAGGTTACAAATTCTCTTCTTTTGAAATTCTTTTGCTTAACATAACTGATCAAGGAACAAATAAGAGTTCCTTTTCACTAATTACAATCTATGGGCCTCCAGGGCCGTGTTCTCAGTTCTTACAGAAATGTTCCTATTTTCTATCAAGTTTGATAACATTTTCGAATAAAATAATAATTGTCAGAGATATTACTAAACATAGATCATGTAGCCATTCTCCCCCAGAGCACAGCAGTCTCAGATCATTACCTAATCTCATATGAAATTTGTTTTAGCTTTATCAGAAACCTCCCACAATTATCAGCTTCAATCAGCTGTCCATGTAATCCTTCCGAATTAGATATTATGACCAAGTGCCTGGAGGATACTTTTCGTTCTACTTTAGATAATGTGGCTCCATTAAAAAGGCAGAAAAAGCTTGCTCCATGGTATAATGATCATACTTGAGCTTTAAAACAGACTGTTAGACAACTAGAGTGAAAATGGCGAAAATATAAAGAATATTCCTAGATTATTATGTAGCACTATTTCTAAATTGACTAAGAACCACACAGTTACTGAACCTCAGATGCCATCAACCGACAACAGCAATGATTTTATGAATTTCAAACAAAAAATTCACAACACACAGTTAAACTCTACAAACCCGCTGCCTTACAAAGCCAATCCAGATCTTAAGAATATTGTAATTAAACCTCTGATTAAGAAAGTTAGCTATCAAATTATAGACCTTTCTCGAATCTTCCCTTTATATCAAAGGTCTTGGAAAAAGCTGTGGCAAAACAATTAAGTTCCGATTTGCATAGGAATCATATACATGAAAAATTTTAGTCTGGTTTCAGGCCACATCATAGTACAGAGACCGCACTAATGAAAATTGTAAATTATCTTTTATCATTCTCTGACCAAGGAAATGTATCTTTGCTAGTCCTCATTGATCTTAGCGTGGCATCTTACTAGATAGACTAAAAAACCTTGTAGGAGTAATAACAATAGCTCCTTCCTGGTTCAGATCTTACCTGAATGAAGATCAGTCTGTAAATGGAAACGTCTGTTCTTGCAAAAGTGAAGTATAGTGTTCCACAAGGGTCTGTTTTAGGACACTTATTATTCACATTATATATGCTACCACTGGGTATCATTATCAGTAAACACGGCATCAATTTTCACTGCTACGCCAATGACACACAGTTATATATATCAGCCAAACAAGATGACAACTTAACAAGATTTGGGACTGCGTAAAAGACGTAAAAGACTGAATGTCAAGTAACTTTGTCCTACTCAATAAAAAAAAGAGGTTCTTCTTCTTGGTGTAAAAGCTGCTAGAAACAAACTATCTAATTTAACGCTTAAACTTAATAATTTCTCAGTTGCATCAGGTACATCTGTAAAAAAAAAAACCTTGGTGTCACGATAGATCCTGATCTGTCCTTTAAAGCACATGTAACAAATTACTAGAATAGCTTTCCTGCATCTCCACAATATTGCTAAATTAAGAAATGCATTGTCTCTACAGGATGCAGAAAAGCTAGTTCATGCATTTATTACCTCAATGCTTGATTACTGTAATGCCCTGCTGTTTGGATGTTCCAACAAAAGCCTTAACAAACTTCAGTTAGTCCAGAACGCTGCAGCCAGAGTCCTCACAAGAACCATAAAGTTTGACCATATCAAAGGTTTTATCACACCTACACTGGTTGGCAGTTAAATTTTACATTGATTACAAAATTCTTTTACTGACATATAAAGCTCTGAATGGCCTCGCCCCCTCAGTACCTGAGTGAACTTCTGTCTTACTATGAACCATAATGCCTATTAGATCACAAGGTGCTTACTGTAAGTGCCTAGAATTAATAAAGTTACATCAGGGGGTAAAGGCTTCTCATAAAAAGCCCCCCCAACTTTGAAAAAATCTTCCCGTCAGTGTTTAGGACTGAGACACAGCCTCAGTCTTTAAGTCTAGGCTAAAAACCCACTTGTTTAGTCAAGCCTTTGGTAATTAGTTTTTCCTGTTAGATAAAAGGTGTAGATCTGGGGGTTCAGTATTATGGTAAATTGGGAGTGTTGGTGCTGTCGTCCCGCTGCTCTCATGCGTTCACTCAGGTTTGCTGACAGTGGAGTGGAGGGATGCCGGCATCTCAGGGAGCCTAAATGTCTCTGTTACCCTCTCGCTTTCCCTTTTAGTTAGGCTGTAATAACTAGACCTGCCAGATTCCTAGCATGTTCCAAGGCCCTGCTCTTGTTTAGCTCTACTTTTAAAATGCAGAAGTCTCAGAAGTTGATCTAAGGTGCCTTGTATCTTAATCTCTCGTCTCTCCATCTCACACAGAGAGTGTGGGTTTGAAGCTGAATTGTGAATCCTTAAGCACTTACAACAAGCAAGACAGAGTCATCCAGTGCACCGTGTGTGACAGCTTAAAGAAGAGTCTTGTGCGGAGCCAAGGTGCTCCCAGCCTGCTAGCAGCCACCCTAAAGGGTGGCAACAGCAGCCAAAGTGGTAAGTGTCCATCAACAAAATGCTTTTTAGTCTAAGTTTAAGCTTAATCTGGGTCTGGGAAACTGTCCTTTTCTCTTATCTGCCTAAAATTTTACCATCCTCTACATGGCTCAACAGTGTCCTTGAACCTATCGGCCTACACCACCCCAGGGTGCAAAGCCACAAACGGCCAGCCAATATGTTTGAAGATTGCTCAGAGCAACCTGTATCTCGCATGCACAAAGGAGTCTGGAACCTCCTCTCAGCCTCGTCTCATCCTAGAGGCATGTATACATGACCATTTGAGAAAACCCATTGCCTGTGCTTACACAGCTCAGTTCATTTGACACAGTGCATTTTAACACTGAATCAGCATTAACAAATTCTTTCTCATCTAGGACGTGAAGGACGAAGAGACTCTGAAGACCATTGAGGAGAATGATGGCATGGAGCGTTTCCTCTTCTTCCGAAAAGTTACTGGAGACTCGATTAACACCTTTGAATCAGTGAAGTACCCTCGCTGGTTCATCAGCACCTCTAAGAATGAATCTATGCCAGTGGATATGTGTATTGAGGAGGACACCAGCCGTCAAAAAGTCTTTTCACTCCAAGATCAAAAAGTAATTAAGAATCAGATTTGATTCACGATACTAGTTTTCCAGAATGTATGTACTAAGTACAGTTCTAAATCTGGAAGCTTGTGTTATGTTTGAGTAAGTCTCAGTTAGAGAGTCCTGACCAACAATCATACGTCTTTACACAAGAAGTTTATTTCATAATTAAATGTAAACTGGAAAAAGTCTGATGTAGAAATGTCTTAGATGTCGTGATATTTATATTTTTTATTATTTATTTCAGGAAATTAATGGTCCACATAATTTAATTTATATAAAATTATTTTTCCTGTAACATTCCTTTACTGTTTATTTTTAATTATTTTATATATTTATTGTGTTATTTAACACCGCGACCCAGTAGGATAAGCGGTTTAGATGATGTGTGTGTGTGTGTGTGTGTGTGTGTGTTTTATTTAAATTTGCCTGTGTGCATGTCAACATGCAAGGTTGGTAAATTGTATTTATTACAGTTGTATTTATATGGAGGTAATCATGTTGCAAGACTTGAGAACTTGCAGGAACTTAAAATCTGTATTTGTATTTTTCGATCTGAGAACTTAAATAAAATCTGAACTTGCATGTAAAAATTTGCACTCGTAGAAAATATCCTCACAACTGTTCAGAGAAAAAGTCATAACTGTGTAAATGAATACTAAGATAAATACAAATATCTTTATTTGTACACAAATTCATTTTTTGGTCCGCACAACTTCAGATCTGCTCACCTCGACTTTTGAAACGTTTCTCTTAGTAGACTTGTTGCAAAACTGAGTTGTGCACTTGTAGCTGATTCACTGAGGTGGCAGAGCTTGGAAGAGCGTGGGGCAGTGGGAAAGAGACGTTATTCATGACCAATCAAAGGAGCTTATTTTAAAGCGCCAAAATAAATAAATAAATAAAATAAAAATTAAAAAAATAAAAAAACTCCTGGACGCTGATGCGCATGAAAACGAGCTCTCATCTGCCTCGGTCAATGATGGCATACCAAAAGACAGTCCAAACTGTTCGTTTTATCCGTACTGTTTCACTAATACTGCAAGCATGACAAGCAATATTAGGTAATCAGTATGAAAATATGATCAAAATAGTCACTCGGTGTAGACTCAAACTTTAATGACGTTATGTAGCTAGCTACCTTAGTTAGCTAGCTTACTAGCGACGCTAAGCTTGCTCAAACACAGCTAACAGAGTTTGGCCTGCTGTAGAAATTCTGAAGGGCAGTTAGCTAGCTAGCAAAGACTGCTGAATAACTGTAGCTAACGCTACATCAGTGGTCACCAATGCTGTTCCTTCCTGCAGAGCTCAGTAGGTACCCAACCCACAGGTGGTGCAGATAATTGTAGCAGTGTTCAGTTTTGCAGTCCTGTTGGTAAGCAGAAGCAGGTGTGTTAGCCAGGTAGCTAGATTTGGCTTAAAACATAACTCTGTAGGAAGGTGGATCGCCAGGAACAGGGTTGGTGACCACACTGCTGTAGCTTAACAGTAACTGTAGAGGTAGCTAAATACATTTTCATATGCTTGTTGTAATGCAGCAGCAGTCCATATAAAGCTAGTTATCATTTTGATTTGTGGGGAACTTACTGATTCCCTAAAACAGCACAGCTAAAGTTAAATTTATACAAACATATCTGTGATTAAATTACACAGTTAGCGTCATGCTAACATACATGGCAACATTCATATCCTTTTCTGCCCATTTTTGGATAAAGTATTTTTTTTTATATGTACAGTATATATGTTTGTTTGTGCGTTCATCAGGTGCAGCAGAATTCAAATATTGAAAATGCAGTGAGAAATCTTCTTAGCTAGCTGTATTACAAGACTTAGCAGCCCACAGCCAGCTGGAAACATAGACAGAGCTAGTTCTGCTGGGTTAAGCCGGCCCATGGGAAGTCAGGTTGGTGCTAGTGGTGGGTGAGCCAGCCAGTTAGAACAAATACAGTTCAACAAGAGATGCAAAGGGAAGAATTTCACAGATATGAATTATTGTAGATGTGTAATTTGCAGTCACAAATCTGATTTTGCAAGTACTCTAGATAAAGTAAAATCAACCCAGTAAAACCTAGTACTAGTACTAACAGAAGGTATTTCCTACATGTTGCTGAAAAAAATGACACCATGTCAACAACAGTAGTTACATTTCTATAGTAAATATTTATTTTTAATGACGTTTATGTATTTTTTTTCCAAAGGTCTTTTCCAGCAGTCTACAGTAATCAGACAAGAACTAAAAGAAAGGCACCTGAACCTCCAAGAGTGACAAAGTTCCTAAAACTGCAGTTCTGCTTGCAAGAAGAAAATACCAACAGAAGTCCTAAAGATGAAACATTGCTATTGCCAGCAGGTTTAGGCAGAAGAAAGTATAAAATTTCTGTTGATGTTGATCATTCTGAGGTTAGCAGTAAACGGTTATTAACAGTGAACAATATTTTTCCAAATGCAGTTTGTACTACAAAGGTACATTTGCCCTTTTCACGTAATGGTTGCCTTTTTAATTAGTGTATCAACAAATTAACCTGTTTTTTCTTACAGTCAGATAGCACAGTGCGCCACATTTTGAAAATAACATCAACAACTATGACTTCAATTATTTATGTTCACTTCCCACACTGTGCTGAACTAAATCTAATAATTAAACATTACTAATTATGCTCTTTTTAATGAAACATGCAATTAAGTACTTGTTGAAATCCACAGTATGCTCAGAAAAGCATTGTCATATTACCCAGCCCTATATATTGTTTATTGTTTTTAATCTTCAGATCACTAGAGTACTACTTGAGGAATATCCCAAGCTGCGAAATTTGCGTGGTGGTTGGCTTCTCCACAAAGCGGAAGGTAAGACTGTGACATTACGCATTACATAGGGGAAAGAATAAATCACTGCACATTTTAAGTTTTTTGCATTTTGGTATTTATTTGAATGCTGTTATGTTGGAATGAAGACTGATCTTTCCGTATATAACACATATTTCTTTTCAAAAGGGGGCAGTGGACAAAGGAAAACTACTCCCCTACCCCAAGGTTCCCAGGGCTATACAGCAAAAATATTGAAGTCTTCCTCAAACAATGGCAAGAACATTATCTACATTGTTCCCCTTCAAGAAAAAATTGACTTGACCCCACTGCCATATGATGCCCTGGAATTCAAGAACATGCAAAAAATGTTTGCATGACTTGCGGTACATCAGTTCCTCTTCAGCTGCTGCCGTTTCACATTGAATCCTGCCAACAAGATGATGTAAGTGATGTAATCAATTTCCAAGCAAGGGCAGTTCCATACCTAACAGATTTTTTGTTAGTTTTGTGTCCTCCGTTTGTTTGGACAGTTATGAACATGTTAACTCTGATGTAGACAAAATCGTGAGACCCAAATATGCATGGCAATCAAAGTTGAGTGCCGTTGAGATCATTGTGAGCAATCCATCAGACACAGAAGGATGCTGTGTTATGGTGCAGTTAGTTCATGATTTAAGCAAGCACTAGTAGTGCTTCTGCTTTATATTACCATACTACCATAATAAGACTCCTTTTCACATTCATCCCTACTTATAGCACACACGTCCTAAATTATTTTTCTGGAAAATAAGTTTTTCTTGTGGTTATTCGTCACATAACTGTATAGTGCAACACTGGATTTCATAGTGAACCTTCCTCTATCCTCTTTACACTCCCACTCCCTTTGAATTTTTCTCATTTGGCATTGTATGAAAATCCATCCATACATAAAATTGCAAAAATGTAGTTTTAATTTTATATGCAGAAACATTATATGTTAAACGTGAATGGGCAGGGTGCAGTGTTAATGAGAAGTTTTGGAGCTTCTATGTAGTTCCTTGGAGAAGTCAGCATGACTTATATTGCAGCTTTTTATGGATGTCTGAGATGCAGTACACTCCTCCGTCAGTTTTCAAACCGCCAGACATCACACCTTGCTTGCAGGTGAGGGTAGATATGCTCTGACAAGGTTGTGAATTGTATGAAAAAGCGATGGCAAACCTCAAGAGCACATTCAGTGCAAGGTTGTTTATTTAGTGAAAGGTGTCGAGAAAAAAAAAGTTAAGGAAAAGGGAAATTAAACAAAACAACTATTTACAGAATATATTAGAAACTTTGAGAAAGCAACAGTTCTCCTCAAAGCACATTGGCTCAACAATCAACCAACCATCATTTTCTACAGAAATGCACTGCTCCTTAAATAGTCATGCACTGGTCTACCCAACCCAGCACATACCAGTTCTTCACCTCTGCAGGGGGAAACAATTATAACTAGCAATAATAACTGGTGAAATATATACAAAATTCAAGAAAAGCTTGTTCACAATGGATCCCACGATCATAAGCTAAAACACACAAAATGAACAAGATCAAATGAGGGGAAAAAAAGCATTTCAAACTTTATGGACCCCATGAACTCCCCCCCAAAATGGATCACTCCAACAGGGTTCTGCTGGGCATGTCTGAATTTTGCCCAGGCATTATTTAAGGACAGCTCGAACCGAGCTTGGGCCTTTTCCCAGACCAGGAAGTACTGCAGTTCATGTAAGTCATGTATGTTCTACACCTGCTGCTAGTAT
>JAILXH010287609.1:2921-16799 GCA_023558415.1 Piaractus mesopotamicus | reverse complement strand
TTTTTTTTCTTTTTTTTTTCCGGTGCTATTAAAAGATCTAAAAAAAATCTTTTACACTGAAGTTGAAAGATTTAGATTTATCCTGGGTTTAATTTTTAAATAGAAAAAACTGTCCCTCAGGGACACATGGTGAGCAGTTAGTTGTTTTGAAGTAAATGTGTCCTGAGTATAAAAATCAATGTGTATCATTAAAGGTACCATAGAATGCATTTATTCAGAATTTTGAATTGTTCTCTGATGTCTACACAGAAGGCATATGACTTTGGTCAAGGTGAAAATTGCCCAGATCTGGTTTTACACATTCATTTCCAATCCTATGTTTTGGCCCTAAAATTAAACAAGCTTTTATCCCTTTTTTGGTGGGCTCATTAATAATTTGATGAGCGCTGCTCTGATTTGCTGGTTCACAGTGTGGCACCACAATGGCTCACACAGAGGCAACATGTTGAAATAAACAGAGGCAGCAAAATAAAATGTAAACAAGCTAGGTCATCATACTGTTTAGTTAGCTATGCTAGTTACTTGGAGCTTGCTAGTAGCTAACGTTACCTATACTAGCTACTGGCCTTTGATATAGACAACAACACAAAGTAAATTAAAGTTGTTAGCTCACTATGAAACTTTCAGTTTAAGATAATGTGGCTTCAACCATCAAAAAGTAAAAATCACACTGCATGACTTGTGATGTTAATAGTTGGAACTGCCCCTCTGTTCAGTGTAAAACACCGAGTGAAGCCTGATCAATATTGTCCAAGATTTGAGAAACTGTCTGAGGTAAAATGTGCAGAGTGAACTAACAACTTTGAATTAAAGTTACTGGAATCCTGTTAAAGATGTGGAAGCTGAAGTTGGCTTCCTATTCACCAGCTTGTTTTGTGATTTTTTTGGTCCACTTTAAATGGTGCCACAGTGGTGCCTGTACAAGCTGTAGCATATAAGGTGGAATGGAACTCTAGACAATAAAGCCAGCAAAAAGGAAGGCAATTTGAGCCTTGTTTAGAGATGAACATCAAGCATGCCCGTTTACACTTCAGTTCCTTAGGAAAGGTGTGAAAAGTGCAAACATCACTTCACAATCTGGAATGGTACAGTTTCTGCAACTAGTCTGCTATTTTGTTGTTTCATTCTTCACAATACTTGCTGGGCTAGAGTGTGGGCTGGTGTATGTAAATTTTGGGGGTGTAAATATTAATGAGTCAAGACTGTTATGTAACAGTTTAGGATTTTGGAATTGGTCTTGGTATGTACCAAACTTTCCTTATTCAGCTATGCCAATGTAAATACCATTTTCCATTTTATAGCATGTTTATAATTATCACTACCAAAACAAAAATATTATTAATGTATGTGTGTACAACTGTTTAAAGTTGTGTGTGCTAGTCATGTGCTGGCCAGCGATTTTTAGTTATGCTTAAAATTGTTTGTTTTGGGAGTGAGAAAATGGAATGTTCGATCATGTATTTTACTAAAATAAATATAATTAAGGTATAGAGTCACTTAAAGCAAAGGCTGAAATGTGTTTTGACCGCTAACTTGAAACCGTTTTGTAGAATGATCCATACACACCAACTTTGTATTGTGCCTAACAACATCCCTTACAGGTAAATTCACTGTAAAGCAGCATTTACATGTTATTTATGCTCTGTGCCTCATAGCGGTACATGGCCAATGGCAGCATGCAGCCACGTAAATGTTAGCAACAGCAAAAACAGATGATTACCAGAGGAGATCTTTAGCAGTGTTGATTTTTTATTTATGGTGGAAAAAGGCAGAAATGTGCTGTGTATATTTCCACGGTATCCATGACTCCCAAAATGTCAACATCTGATTTAATCTACTGCCATGGTTAATGGCTAAAGTAGCTGCTAGTAGTGGCAGAATATTCCATTGCTTACTACTGAAAATGATGGAATATTCAGTTTGCTGTCATCTGTCTACTGCTAACAGGTAAACACTGGATAGCACACGGTCTAGCCTAGCTTTCTGCATCAATCAAAGATGATTGAAATGCAGACTACAGGTCAATTTTTACTTATCACTTTATTTCTTTGACAGTGCTAAAAGTTTCAGGCAACTAGTACCAACATAGACACATATCCCATGGATTGTTTCGGTTTTACTTTTTTTTTCACACTTGCTTTCTGAGATGCAAGAAGTGACATTACCTACCATGTATTCACATAATCATGGAACCTCTTCACTATGTCCTTGCTGCAGGATCATAGTTGATTCTAATAGAAGTGCTGTTATATTAACAAGCATGACATAAATTCAGTTTATTTATGGTGGCTAATTAATGCTGGTTTAGGCATTAGGTGCAAACGATTTCATTACACAAGCATATAAACATGACACCTCCTGGAGTTTTCCACTGCTATTTACACTACAAACACTCTTAAAGCTAAGCTGTCGATCAAACGCTGGGGTAAGCCTGAGGGTCAATACGCTCCCCACTGCAGGCAGCAGGCATGAGTTTATAATATACACCAGCACAGATCACTAATGAATCTAAGAAATACAAGACTAAGAGGGATCTGCTGTGTTCTCTTTACCGAAGTTCTAACCAATTCAATGAATGGTGGAAACATATGTGGAATTGTGAAACGACTACACAAGCTAGGGTCTGTTTTTGGAAAAATCTCAATTTCCCTTGGAATTGTGTAGTAATGGCAGTCAAAAAGGCTGAAGAAGCTAACATAGCCAGCAGCCTCGTTCAGTCATTCACACGCGGCTCTCAAGATGCTGCACAGCACACATAAAATTAGTTAGTAAATGAAAGCATGCAAGGCATACTGTTAATCCAAAAATATTTGGGAGTCAGTAAAGACATAAATGATAAGCTAATTCAAATTCTTGTTAAGTTGGGGAACTACACAGGATCAGTGAAATAGGCAGAAGTAAAATTTGGGCTGATCAATAAAAAAAAGAATAGCAAGACTAGGCAGCTACACGTCAACTAGATTGTAGGGTTAACATAAACCAAACCAACAATTAAACACCCTTCCATACAAAACCTTCCATATATGAGTTAAATTAAGAAGCTGAGACAAGGAAGAACACCACCAAAACCTAAACCATAAAGCATCCTACGCTAAAGTATACTGCCACGGCAGGCATGAATGTTTATGGACCATTTTTTATCTTTTCTTTGATGACCTGATGTGCAAATGTAGACATCTACTAAGTAGCACTGCATAAGATTGTTTTGTTAAAATTGAAAGAAGTAACATTACATTAAATCAGGACAAAAATAAAGCACACTAAAAACTGTGCATGTGCTGCAGCGAGTCTCCCTGTAAAGCCTAAAGTAGTAATTTAAAAGTCAGAGGCATCGGGCTGGATTTCTCCACGTCGTACATCTTTATGTTGTAACATCACACGCACAGGCCCAAAAAGAAGGTCCGGCTCGATGTTTAGGTCTCAAATGCAAAATCAGCATTATACTGTTGAAGATTTAATGACAATAGTAGATTATTCACTTACATAGCATTCACCAAGCGTGGACTGAGGTCTCTTTGAGTACTTTTTCATTGTGTTCACAGTCATCAGAATCGTCCACTCAGGGAAAGGGTCCAAAGCACAACCGACATTACAAAATGTTCTTCTGCACTTTGAGTGCAATTGCGCATTTCCACCAGAGAGGTCTCCAAATCCCCAAATCGTACATAATGTAGCTTTAACAAAAGCTAACTGAAATATTTACTTAAGCAATTTTAGCAAAAGAGCATTGTATCTCATTTGCAGACCTTTATTTAAATCTGCATTTGGCTTTGGAAACAGAAAATGACATTCTCTTTTTTTCATTGGGATTTTCAAAAACATCTTTTACCCTTTTTCCCCTTCAGAGTCAAAACACTGGCAAGATTTTTTGGAAATAAAGGATTCACAGCAAACCAAATTTCATTATCTTTAAAAATTTAAAAGATATTTCTCCCCCTTTTGATTGGGGAAGCTTGTGATCAGTTGTGATCAGCCAGCATACTATGACTATGCACCTAAATGGAACAAAAAATTTACGATATGACCTGGTAACAGCGATTCCACATTGATTGTTTCTGTTCCAGAACTTTTGAGAATGATTGAGCTTTCTATTTGTTCTTAGTCCTTAGCAAAATACCGTTCTTGTATGGATTTTATTTTCATTACTCAAACCAGTTCAGAGCCCTGTTAGTCAGTCACATGTTCATGATTAAGGAAGCAGAGTTGAGGATAATCTGAATGGAATGTGTGTATTAAAACAATATGATGATAAGGATGCTGATAGGTACGGAGGCTGTATGTACAGTGTGCAGAGTGCTGGATGTGAACATATTACCTGAGTAAGCAGAATACAAAACTCCATCTCGACCCTGTAGAAATAGGACAGGAGGAGTGGGTGGGCATTTGTATGTGTTCTCTTGCTGAAGGCTTTGCTACATGTTCATGATTGAAGGACAGCTGAGAGGCAATTGCCAAGGATTGTTTGAGAGAGAAAGAGAGAGAGAGAGATGCTGCATTCAAATACCCTACTGGAATACTATAAGTACTACGTGATGTTGACATCAGTAATGATTGATTTGGCTGGATCTGTATTAACGCACTGGCTATTGACAAATATAATTATATTTACATAAGCGCTTTGTGCTGGAATGACTCAAATGCTTTACTGACCAGAGTGAGTGTCATTCATTTTGATTTGGGGTTAGAGTATGTGCCGTGGGTCAGCGTGATTAACCATGACAGAAAGGCTCGGGGGCCTATCTGAGGACAATAGTGGATGCAGCGAGTCAGAGACAGAGAGGGCAGAACCTCGTGAGTCAGTGAGGAAGGGAGACGGCCTCAATTACTGCACTGTCCAAACAAACCTACAGGCCTATACACACTCTCACCCACTCACACGCTCACACTCTCTCTCTCCTTCCCAGTGTATTCTTCTCTCTGTCTTGCTCTCATAACAGCTTTAGCAGTCAGAACTTTTTTTTTTTTTTTTTACAACATTTTGTATGAAATCCAATAAAACTGTTCTCACTTTCTGTAATACTCTGTGTTAAGGCAGGTTTCCACTATAGCGTTTTTGTCATGATAAAGCTGTTGCAGAAACAAAAAACATAAAATGTGAAAGAATTCTATGATTGTGAATTAAAAGACACAGGTGTTGTATGAGAAGGCCTGGCAGGCAATCGACGTTCCAATTCATCTCATGAGGGTTAATTCGGGTTCAGGTCAGGGCTCTGTGCAGGCCACTGTAGTTTCTCCACACCAAACTTGTCAAACTATTTCTTTCCAGTCATGCTTAAACAGGAAAAGGCCTTCCATAAACTGTTGCCACCAAGTTGGAAGCATACAATTGTTTAAATTGTCTTTGTATTATGTAGATTTAACATCTTTATTGGAACCAAGATACTGAGCCCAAACCCTGAAAAACAGCCCCAGACCATTATTCCTGCTCCACCAAACTTTATTGTTGGCATTGCGCCTTCGGGTAGGTAGCGTTTTCCTGGCATCCTCCAAACGCTGATTCATCCATTAGACTACCAGGTAGTAAAGTGATTCATTGCTCTAGAGAGCATGATTCCCCTGCTCCAGAGTCCAGTGGAGGTGTGCTTTAAACCACTCCAGCCGATGCTTGGCATTGCGTATAGTGACCTTAGGCTTGTGTACAGTTGCTAGGCTATTAAAACTCATTTCATGAAGCTCCCAACAGACATTTCTTGTGCTGATATTGCTTCGAGAGGCACTTGGGAACTCTGTAGTGAGTGATGCAACAGATGATAGGTGATTTTTATGAGTTTCAGCACTCGCCAAGCCTCCTTTATGAGCTTCCTGGCTGAACTGTTCTTGCTCCTGGATGCTTCCATTTAACAATAACTTACAGTTGACCAGGGCAGATCTAGTACGCCACAAACTTCACAAACTGACTTCGCGAAATGACAAAGGTGGCATCCTAAGACAGTGCCACATGTGAAGTCACTGATTTCTTGATGTTTGTCTATGGAGATTGTATGGCTACAAACATTAGCCCAGCTAACTGGTAGCGTCACATATATGGTGACCTGCCTTGAAATGGTCGAGCTTACTACCACGTAACAGACAGAAATAGGAGCCTATTTCTAGTGTTGCAGTCAAGACCACTAGAGGTCCAAGTCAAGACCAAAACCTGGACACACTGAGTTCAAATCAAGACCAAGGCCTTGTATTTCGTCCAGTCAGTGTCAAGAGTGAGACCAGGAGCACATCAACAAACAAACAATAACCAGTTAAGTAATCATGGAAAGGAACAATTCAATTGCCGGTAAACAGGTTTTATGTAGAAAAAGGTCTTTTATTCTGTTTGAAGGTGAGGCTGATATTTAATTATGATATGAAAAAAAGGTTCAGTTTCCAATTACCTCAGACAATGCCATCACACTCAGCTGGTCTCGAGAACAATTTCTGAGTTCACCTTACCCCAAGACCCAGACAAGACTGAGTCAAGACTGTTAATCTATGCTCCAGGTTTGTTCTATCAGTTCTGCCAGGGTTTTCTTTGACTCATTGAAAGAAGTAGTGTTTACAAAGCAGTGACTAGTTTAGTGTTGTGTTAGTTATTATTCAAACAGTCAATTTTGGTCCACAAGATGATTTTAGAGCAATGATTCTAAATCCATCTGGCAGGACAGATTAGAACCATAATCAGGGCAATCCCAGTCCATGGGCCGTGTCTTTAGCATCCCTGTTGTAAGCAGTGCACTACCTACCAGCAGTGCAGATAGGGCAATCAAACTGGGGCCTGTATCACAATGAACCTGTGACGACCGGACCTCTTAATGTCTTTACTGGATTTCTTCCATAGCTACTTGATTAATTGTGAACTCATGACTCATAAGTAGGTAGGATATACTTCACCCACTACCTACATTGCAGCACCAATTTAGTTGAGACACAGCCTCTAAATGTGTCTCTAAATGTGTCTAAAAGCTAGGCCAAGGTAGCATTTCTCTGCTGTTTTGTCACTGTAGAATATCCCATTTTGCATCCCTAGTTTCTGATAATTCAGAAGTCTCAGCTGGTGTGTCCTTCCAAACCTTCAATCACCCACAATCCTGCATATGCAGTGCAATGTTTTAAAAATCATTTGAAAATTGGTGAAAACAGCTGTGAGTGGGCAAGAAGCTGTGCTAATGTAAAATGTAAATTGCTTAAATCAGTAAGCCATGTTGTGTCAGTATAGCCTTCTACAGTCATTTGTGTATGACCAAGCACTGAAGAGGATAATGTGTATACCTGTGTTAGCTATCTCTGCTACCTGGGCTGCAACCTTTACTTTGAGGCACAACTGGTAGGTGGTCGTAGACACATAATTGAATAACGCAACTTCATCTTGGTTGCAATAGCATTTTTATAGGACAGTGCCAAGTAGCTACTGTACTCTTATGTGAGCCTGAGCTGTCTGCCTTCGGTCACAAATTCTTCACTCCTCCTCATGAGAAAAAAGTCGCCAAGTACTATTAAATGACCACTAAATGCACTAGAATATAAACTACAGTGGCATTTCAAAGTGTCAGCGTCAATATTTAGAATTATCACTTTGTAAAGAGCATGTCAAAGTAATGGTCAGTAACACTAATGTTAATTACAGTGCATGTTAGGAGCCACAGAAAGAGTGATTTTATTTTATACTTTTAAAAGAAATTCTTTGCTTGATTCCACATAAGACTCTGGGTGACTGTAGACTCTTGTGTGAGCGTGCTAAAAAGTTAAGCTAGCAAGCAATTTCACCAAGTAACATGTAAATATAAGTTATATTCCAATTGATGTTTTAGAATTATCACTTTGTAAAAAGCTAACGAAGCAAATGTTAGCTAGCTTGCTAATGTTGTTAGCATACATACTACCAGCTACAGAAGGACTGAGGTTTTTCATATTATTATTTTCATATTTTCAGGAGAAAATGTACGATTTGCTTTACTCTTTTTTTGTGATTGCATGGATTCGACATACATGGGGACAGAGATAAAATGCAAAATTAATTAAGTACATAATACACCATTTGGACTGATGACAAGGGGTAGAAAATGCCAACGATTGAAATATTAGCTGTAAGTGCAGCTACCTTATGTTACTCATGAACACAGTATGTCAGTTTAAATACTGCCTATGCAAGTTATGAACACAGCTTAAGCTTATAACTAAACTAAACTACTAGTCTAGTTAGCTAGCAAGGCAAGCTAATGCCAATGTCATGTCCCCCAACACTGGCTGTGGCCCAGTTTCAGCCATTTGTGTGTACTGCATATTTCCCCTCTCTCTCTCTTCGCCCATCACTTTGAGGAAATCCAAAAAATGTAAACTCCCACATTAATAGGACATTTAGACTTTGTTCTTGCAAAAAATCTGAAACATATCTGAAATATTTAAGTATCGCTAACAGTACTGCATGAACAAATCCACAGGAACACACAATACTATTTCTATTTTGTGGTGAATATTAGTCTCGGCTGTAAAAGTTATCTTACCAATTAGCCAGCTTCACTCTGAGGTGAAAAGTTTGCCGCCAAGGCAACTAGTGTTGCGCTTGTAGAGTAAGGGTGCCCACACTGGAACTTAATCTCATAGTAAACACAATACACTGTTTTAAGCAGAAAGATGAGTTACAGAAAACCCAGACATTCTCCTATTCAAAGTGAGGCAGCCGATATTGAGGGACGCCCATCATTCTAGCAGTATTAGCATCAAAGTAAATAGCAAAAAGGGTCATTATTGAAAAAATGTATTTTCTTTCGAAGTCAAACAAGTCTTTGACATTAATCTACACATATATCTCTCCTGTACAACATTCATTTGGATAAGTAAACAGCTTTTATTTGTTGACAGCTTAGATTACCAATTTTTCAGTTTGAGGTTGCTGATTGCAGGCTACACTAGCTAAATTTACTTGGCTGACTAATGTGGTCTACCTACACTGTGACTGATTCTCCTTTGTCCACTTGGGATTCCTGAAATGAGTGTGTAAGTACTGGTGATGTTCTTTCGACACTTTCAGACAGGCTTTCTGAACATCTCACCGTCTATGCGCTTGTGAATGCAGGCAAGCAGGAACATCACTGCTTGGAATCGACAAGACCACCCTCAATTCCCAAATAGCTGGATTTGGAGACTTATCAGGATCAAACTATTCATAAAAGTCTTAAGCAAACTCTAAAACAGCAGAATTACTTATAGCAAGTAATTTCATAAACACGTAGTCAGCTGAGTCCATGTGGACCAAGAGGTCTATGAAGCAGCAATCTCTAGTGATCAAAATTCAATCTAAAAAACTTAATTGAACGTTCTGTCTATTTTCCCGTGTATATTGGCAGTGTGCACTCTGTGTTTGTGTACCCATATGTCCTGAAATAGAGATTCACTGTGCTGTAGATTTGCTACTCTCTCATGCCGGTCTGCAGATTTGATGCTGATTAATCTGGCTTGTGCCCAGTACACAGGGTATTAAAAATAGCATGGACGGCAGCAGGCTGATTTGATGACAAACACGTGAGATGCTGGACTCCAGGTAGGCACACCTTTTGTACGCTGTCTTAGGTTCAGCTCGCCCTACACAAGCCCATGTGAAAGGAGAAAGGTCAACCAACAGGGGCTGTTTCAATCAGTTTATTTAATATGCTTTTGTGCTTTTGTTAACTTCCTTACATAGCAAAATGTAGCACCCAGGAGATCATGGGCTTAATTTAAAGAGACCACTGTATCCAACCACCGACTCCTCAAAATAGAACCTGGAACAGCTACCCTTTGGAAATCTGCACATTCAGTGTCGTACCAATAGAATGTGCAAATTCATTAATTTTTTCCACTTGCGTACATAAGAATTTTGTCGCTTGAACTCAGAAACGACCTTTATTCCCTTTTTTTTTTTTTTTGCTGTTTTCAACTGGACACCTTGAAGGGTGGCCATGCCTTGTGGGCAGTTTGTACTACCTAAGTTCATTCTGCAGACTTGCTCCCTCAGCCCTCCAAGGGTTTATCACGTGAATTTCACTTGTGCTAATGGAGTGTTGGAGTGGCACATATGATGTGGGCCATAACAATATAGCCTCCCCCTGAGGGGCAGTGCTGAGAGAAAAGCAGCAGGGGCTTATTAAATGGAGTAATGAAACTGGGCCCAGGTGGTGTTCAATCGTGTCACGTAGTGTCCGCATCGCATCCAATGCCTCCCATGAGTTAAAACTAGTTGAGCAAAGCTATAATGTGGTATGGCGATGACTTTCTGGAATAAGGGTTAGTTACTGCATAGCTTTGGGAAATATAGTAATAGTACAAAGTAGGGCTGAAAAATATTTAATTTATTTAAATGTTATCATGTCATTGGCTGTTGCAGTACTGACACTGACAATGTAGAAGGCTGAAAAAAAATGCAAACGAATCACAGTATTTTTCACTGTGTGCTGTTAGCACCTTGATCAGTCACAATCCCAAATGTTTCTGCATGTGTTTTGATGAAACATAGCAAAAATAAGCAATTGTTGCTGAAAATAATGCAAGCCAATGCACTGTCCATTTATAACATATTGTAAGGCATGTCATAATTGCAACATGTAGGAATATCATCCGCACTTGTGACGTTATTTAATTGAAAGAGAATTTTCTGTTAGAAATTGCACTTTTTGTTTAGAATATGTCTCTGTGTGCATGCTGGTGAGAGCAAATGTAAATGTGGAATCAAGTTCAAAGTTTTAGAGTGTATTCCTGATTCCCAAGGGCCTAAAACTGGAAAATCAAGTCTTTTTGGATCAAGTCCCAGTCCTAGCAGTAACATTAGTCTCTTATTATTTGGCAGATTATTACAGGGAGAGTTTTTTATGCTATGTGAAGTGAGCATTTTGACCAGTCACAGTTCCAGATGCTTGTAGGTGTTTTAAAAAATCAGAGCAAAGTAAAATATGTTGGCAAAAATAATGCAGATCACATAATGATTCAGTAATGCATTTACAACATATTGCAAAGCATAGTGCATTTACAGCATTAAGGAATATGATGAAAATGATGATGGATGTAATGATTCTTTGTTACAAATTTCACTTTTTACTTAGAATATCTCACACTCCATGTGCATGCCAGTGTGGGCAAATTTGAATATAGGATTAGGTCCAAAGTTTTGGAGTCGTCTCTTGATTCCCAAGTGCCTAAAATTGGAGAATCCAATATTTTTGGGATCATTTCCCAGTTGGCAGTAACATTCGCCTGTTATTATTTAGCAGATTATTACAGGGACCAGATAATGTTTTCTGTTGTGTGATATGACAAATTTGACCAATCACCATTCCAGATGTTTCAGTAGTTGTTACAGATGAATCACAGCAAAGTAAATTATTTTGGTCAAAATTACTGATTCATCAATGCATTTGTTATATATTGCAATGCATATTGCAGTCACAACATGTAGCAACATTATCAAGACAGTAGTATTTTGTCCATGTCCTACAGCCCTAGTGGGAAGTTTAGATTTTACAGTAGACTGGCCCATAATACAAGAACTCGTGCTTTATCATCAGATTTCAATCACAAGCCACTGGCTATTGGGCATCAGTCCAGGTGATGTGGTTGAAGCCGTTCTGCCTCTGGGTTTTGATAAGGTGAACTGATCTCAGCGATTTGTGACTGGCCAGTGGAAATGCTATTTTGGCAGTTTTTGAAGTAGAATATAAGGATAACAGATAGCTGCCTCATATGGTTGGTGGGTTGGCTTTTTGAGGATTATTGTGGGTATTGTGTAGAAGTACACAACAGCCCACCCATTCAGTTTCTGACTGCTGTAAAAGTTCAATATTTGAGTGTAGTGTTTGGTTTTAACAGTGAGGCGAGTGGAGTGTGGGCTGCTGCTCCTGAGGACACTCTCCTGTGTGACTGCCGTCTTAATCACCTTATGCAAATCATGTCATTAACACTACTCAGCCTTCTACAGATTACATCTTAAATACATTAATTAAAACGCTGTGTAGAAATGCGTATCTGCACTGGCTTATAGAGCACCGGCAAGGTAAACAAACACAGAGTGAGTCAGCATGACTCATTTTGTAAAACGTCAGCGAGTTCTACTTCTGTACTGTACCTGAATAATATTCAGCCGAACCACAGGAGGCACTGAAAACACAAAAACTACTTTTCCCTCTCGCTGGAGTCTTGAAGAGCATTGGGATAAACCTCAGCCAATCGGTTTGGCTTATCTACACCCAGCATACCGGGCTGGTGCTGTTTAGCATGTTTTAGATAATGGAAATTACAAGCAGCGTACGCAGTGTGTCATTGTGTAAGCAGCTCTTGAGCAGAAAGCTGCTCTGAGGAGTGGGATGCGAGGTTCAGTTTAGGCTGTGCTGAGAGTAGGAGTGCTAATCTACAATCTGGATTTGTGACTGAAGTTTGCATAATCAGGATGGAATCTGATACCAGTACAGCACTGCAGTTCACCTATCCGTGCTTCGCCAACAAATGCGTTCTTTCGTAGCAATTGTTGGATGAGTTTTACAAAAATTCCACTCAAAGTTTATTCGAAAATATGCACATTATTTGCTTTGGACTGCTGTCATGTTGGTTTGGAGTAGTTTAACAGGTTGAAATTACTCATCAGCTAAAGGAAACAAGGTAGGTTGGAAATGGACAAATTTTCCACCTTGCTAATGCTTACACAACAGAAAAAAATCTATCCCAACATCACATGCATACAAAATAAAATGAGCTGAAATGCATTTTAATGTATTTTGACCTGCTGTGTAATACAAATTCGTGTGTGATTTTTACCAATATTCTCTAAAGCTTATCCATCCAACAGTCACTATGAAAGAACACATCTGGGGGTGGATCATGGACAAGCTCTGTGGTGTTTTGTGAGAAACTCTTACACGCTGTGTTGGGAATAGTTCAGAACTCATTCACTATTCACTACATAGTTGATCATGTAACCAGACCCTTTTTTGGATGGTTACAGGTTGGGGATTGGGGGGGTGGTCAGCTAGCAAGCATTGCATCTCCTAGACATCACTATAGTGAGGGTTATAACCATCAGCTAGCCAAATTCATTCTAAATAAATTGGTAGAAAATCACCGACCCAAATAGTTTTTGAGCATTAAACATAGCACATATTTGCTAATCTCACATTTAACTGGATAACATTATTACACTTTAATAAAATAATGTGGCTGATATTGGCTAATTAACCAGCTTTTAACAGCACCAGGAGTAGATGGTTAGAGCGAATGGTTGACGATTGTAATTTTCTTGTCATTTTCACACTATTGAACATTGTTTTCCTTACCACAGTGAAGTAATGCCAGTAGGCTAGCTGAGTAAGTCAGCTACAGAAAGTAGAACAGCTTGACTAAGTTCTCACCCATCTTCACCAAACAGTGGAGAAGGCTAATGCTGTGATTGCATGTTGATGTTTAAAAACAAAAGTGTCTTTCTGTGCCTTTTGCAAGACGCGTCTGCGTAAACGTTGCCATAGTGATAGCATCTGCTGAAAATTTGTACTGATCTAAGGAGAGCTTTGTCAGTCCCTTTTACTTATTGAATTCATGACAATGCCCACATATTATTACATTTTATAATATTTTAATTGCCATATTTTTTTGATCAGATATCCGGGAGGCCTGGCTTTCAAGTGAAAATACCTTGGCCGCTCAGGCCCCCCCATAGCTATGCCCCTGGAGCACGTGGACCTGAGTGTTTGCTATGTAGTGAACTTACTGGAGAACAATCATGGAAGGAATAACCAAAAGACTGGCTAACAAAACTATACTGTGCACTAAATCTCTGATAGGGAGAGGTTCTGTACGCAGCTATACTGTGCATTATTTTGGTCTTTCGGCATTGCTATAAGCCTCATTGCAGTGGCAGCAGAAGCAGAGGCTGAGTGGATGGCTTTTTTA
>JAILXH010287604.1:15782-26541 GCA_023558415.1 Piaractus mesopotamicus | reverse complement strand
TTTTTTTTTTTTTTGTTGACAGGCTTAGGCAAGCACACCTCAAATCCCCCTTTTCAGAAACTTTGCTTTTTAGTTTTTTTTATTTAAAGTTTGAATGGATAACTTCAAATTAAGAAATGTACAGCATACTTAACATGCAAAAGGCAAAAGTAAACTTATATGTATCTTTATATAAATACTAGGCACAGTATTTTCCCAGAAAAAAGACATTAGTTCCAACAGAATAATTAAACTGTACAATGTATGTATTGCAAATGCATACTTATATATTATTTATACAAATGGTTGTGTATTAATTGCCAGGTCTGTTATGTAACATTCCAGAGATGTGTGCATATGTATTCAGTATGAAACAGTATTTAAAATTTAAAAGAAGAAGGAACTGTTCAGTTCAGTAAAATGTTCAGTAAAGAACCAGACTTACAGAGAACAGAGTAAACTGCATGCCATTTAGAGATTTAAAGTCTGTTTAATAGGTTATCTCAGCTCTTGAAAGCTCCATAGACCAAAGAGCTCATCAAGCCTTTTTGCTGAATCCAAAAGTGAAATGTACATCAAATGTATAAACAATCAAATTATGTATATATACATGGTCATTTTGCCCTCTGAAGAGTACAAACCAGATAGAAAAGATAGAAAACCATAGCATATATATTAGGTATCTCCCTTAAAAGAGAGCCTAAAGGAGGAAAGTGGGTCTTAAGGCAATTCAGAAGATTATGCCTTTGAGGCTACACGGTGCTTCTGTGTTTTATTTAACAAAAAGGTCCTCACACTATCTTTCCCTTCCTCGTTGTCATTCTATTACGCAAGACACACAGTGTCCTTCGTTGTCTTAGTTGAGAACTGTGGTGTGGGAGCACAGACTCAGGCGTTCTCACCTGAAACAGAGGCCACAGCTTTCTAGAGCTGTTGATCTTTAAAGACGTTCACGTTGGTTCGCTTTGTCATCCGCATCCAGAATCACCTCAATCTCAGCCGTGTGCATCTGGCTTTCCTCTGGAAAGCAGATATCTGTTGTTACTAAGAGATTGGTGCAAATAACTTGACTGCTAAGTAAAAAAAACCCTCCAGCATTTTTCAGCCTAACCTCCATCAGCCACATCTGTAATGTACGCTTGATTACTTTCAGTATGTTTCTCTGTACTTAGAAAACAACAGAAAACCTACTGACTTCAAACTGACTTATCATAAAAGCCGCAGTTGCTGAATTCTGTCAGTAAATGTTAATGCAAAATGCATTTTTCTGTAGAACACTTCAGTGAATTTGGATGATGTACCTAGAAGACAGGACAAACTGTTATAAGACTACAAGCGTCAGGGTGCATACTCAAGGAAGAATGTTTGATTTAAATCTTTTTTCCCCCCCTCACTTGCTCACTAATGCAAAAAGAAGCCAAAAAGTTGAATATCTTATTGCAATTGTATAACTGTGGTAACTGCATCTGACATCCATTTTTGTTGACTACAGATGGAATCACTGTTGGATATCCTTAATTATGTTTTCAAATCTCTCGAGTAGTCCTTTGATTTCAAGTCCTGGGTGCACATTCCTAAATAACTTATCCATGTTTCTTGTGGTGTATTAACAAACTTGGTTACAAACCAAAAAAAGTGTGAAAAAAGAACTCCTTTCTGATCGCCATGAATACCAGAAAATCAAAGCACAAGTAACCAGAATTACTTTTTCCATTGTTTTGTTCTACTGTTCAAAAGTTGGATAAAATTCATAAGAAAAGATTTGGTAAGAATTCTTATGTGTCTGTCTCGTTCCAAGACTTGTTTTGTTAGTGTGTAAAGGCCACAGTTTTGAATATGTTATATATTCAATCCACATTAGCTTCTATTACAAGCAAGTTTTGAGTGAAAAGGGGAAGACTGTCGTAATGGATGCACAATAAAAACAAGGCAGGTTGAAAAATACTGGAGTATTTGCTTTCATACAGTGTTTTTTAATCCTGCTCCTCAGTACTGCTTATTATCAAGCCCTCCATGAGCTGGATCAGGTATGTTGGGGCACTGTGCAGAGCAGAAGGAATTAAAGCAGAGCAGAATTAAAAAAAAAAACACTGCTTTAATACATTCCTTTACCTTTGGGGGCATCACTCTGCTGCCAAAGCTGGTTGGTGAAGAAGCGCTCTCTCACAGCGATTTGTTCATCCCAGGCCTGGAGGATGCCTTGGCATTCCCTCTCTTCTAGAGACAGAGTACCTGGGTGGGCTTCCTCTATATGAGCTTTTACTCCTTCCACACTAAGGCAATACTGCTGCTCCCCACAAACCATGCAGACCAGCAGCTGGTTGATGGGATCATAATCCATTAGGTAGGTGCTCCTCCACTTGGCCTCTGATAAGGGCTCATCTGAGCAGTCGACACCAGGAACAAAACACAACTCTGCTTCATCTGGAAAGAAATTTCATCACATGAGATGAGGTGAGTCAAGAGACTATGCTCCAACAACAAGACCGTTTATCCTATTAATCGAACATTTTGAGCATAAGTTTATTTAAGGTTATATAAAAGTGTCTGAAATGCTATTTCAGGTTTATGATTTGTCAAGTTTGTAAGTTTGCCTGTGAATTTGGCCACAAGGAGTTGTTTTCCTACTGAGTATTTGTGTCTATCCATTCTAAAGAGGTGAACTGTAGTACTAACAAGACTCAAAGGAGTCCAAAAACAAATGATCTGCTATTTATAAATAATTTAAAAGCTTTAAGGTTAAAACTACTATACCTTTAAAAGATGTATCCTGGCACTGCTCAGGGAGGTAGTCCAGTCTCTCTGATGGGGAACTGCAATGGCATCCAAAAAACATCCAAATTCTCTCACATACAAAGTAATGACAGGTATGCAGATAACTTTATAATTTTCTTAGGTAAGGAGTGCTATGTTCTTGTTGATATTTTGCCAGATCCAGTGCTACAGCACTGTGCAAAAGTCATAGACCACCCTTTTGAACATTCAATTTCTAGTCAAACAGCCATTAAATACAAGTTAATAATTTTTCAGTATCAGAAAAAAAAGCAGGAAACATTGACAGACATTACTTAAATTCTGCAAGACTATCAAATCTATCAGTATTTAATTTGTCTACTCTTTGTGCACCCTACCGGCAACTCTAAAACCAACATGTTACCTCAACAAAAGCTATTCTAAGGTGTCACCAACATTATGCTAACATTAAAAGAAACATGAACTTTAACACAAGCAGTTACCCAAACACACCTCAGCTGCCATGCAAATTTCATTCTCAACTGCATCTAAAATGGCTGAAGGAGATATTCCTGAAGAAGGTAGATATAAAATAATCCAATAATGCAACCAACTTCTAAGACTGAACTTTGGAGGTGTGGAAAAATATCTCTGGAGTTTTCTATGAAAATGTGAAAGCATCTTTCCTGAAAAGAATGAAAGCTGTAATAAACACAATGAGTGGACAGACTAAACACTGAAAATTTTATTATATTTAGTTGAGGATTCTGTGTAATCAGTTAAATATGTTTTCTGCTTTTTTCCTGATACTGAAAGTATAGACTTCTGCAGTGCACTGTATATCACTGTAAGATGTATAGCTTTAAAAAGCTGAGTACTATGTGGTGCTTGTATGCCTCTCTTTTTCTCTTGGGTACCAAGACAATTACCTAAGCCCTGCTGCAACCGCTGCAAGATTACACCGTTGCATCGTGGTTACTTTAGGCTCCTCCTTTTCCCTGTTTGGTTCCACTTGCCAGACTACTTCTTGGCTTTTAAAGACCACTTCCCTGTTACCATCTATTCTTTTTTGTGCATGCTGTATGCATACAGTCTTATATTAGCATCTAGATTATTGGCTTTAAAGGCTAATTAAATCATCTACTTCTTTCTCTTCTGTGTATACTGAACTTGTTTATACTGACCTCAGCTGGGAGTTAGTGGCATTTACATATTCATTTAATTGCATAAATCAGTTACCACCTCCTTATTTAGGCATATCCTTAATCACATCAGAGCCTTAAAGCCATTTCCCAATGAAAACGAAATAATGAGACTTTGATTTTAATGCAGTCTTCCATGTTTGATCAGGAATAAGAGGTGGGAAAAGCATGATTAGGTCTACCTATTTACTTACCTTTGAACTAGCTCTGTAATCTTGTTGGAGGAGTCGAGTCCAGAGTGGCAGAGTTTTATAGTGTGGCTGAGTTCTCTTTCTCGTGCAGCCTTCCTCGCTCTTTGTTCTTGCTTCTTTATTCTCCAGTGCATCCTCTTCCTCCTTAAAATCTCTTCAGGATCTAGTTCTTGGTTTGCAGCTGCCTTAAAATGGCTTTTATTTTTTAAATTGGTCATGAAGGGCCTTCTAATCTGCATTTGAGGACCGGAGGGCTTTACATGATTCATTTGTGTGGATGTCACAGTATCTGGTCTGGTGGATAACGTGGGAGCACTTGCTTGTATCTGCCATTTCTTCACCTGAGACGTCTCTGAAAATTTAGCCTTGCTCCCATTTGACGACTGCTGGTTTGCCTGTTGGTTTGATGCAGTGGGGCTCAACACAAGCCGAGTGGGACGTAAAGGGACAACAGGTAGGACTGAGTGATTACTGAAGTTTGTGTGACTCGCTGGCTTAGCTACAAATTGATTATGGACTTGAGAGCTGATACATTTCCTCTGTATTGGCTAATGGATAAAAAGACAACATTAAAAAAATATCAGAGGCCAAAAGTATTTCAGTTCAAAAATACAGAAAAATCACCACAATACTTATAACTGAAGTCTAGGGCTGCAAAGTCAGTGCAGAACAATGCACAATGATTTGATTAATTGAAAAATATATGACTGATTAATCCAGCAGTGCCCAATCCTGGTCCTGGAGATCTACCACTCCGCGGACTTCAGATCCAACCAGATCTGTGCCCTTTGATGTTGAACAGAGTTAGCCCAGTTATAGCCTGCAGTGACGGTAAAAAGATATTTATAGCTGGCAATATGTACAGCTGGGGCAGGCAGACAAAGTGCCTGTATAAAAAGCTGTCTACAGTAGTTTTACATCCTCAGATTGCAGCATCAAGTTCAAGACATCAGACAAAACAGCTTTGGGTCTAAGGAATAATGTTTTAATTACCTGGATCAGGTGAATTAGATTAGGGTAAGAGCTAAACAGTGTAGGGTGGTAGATCTCCAGGACCAGGGTAGGGCACTAGATTAAACAAGTACAGACAAACCTTTAGTTGCAGCGCTAACCTGAAGTAAGAGATGCCAGAAACATGTGATACCTGAGAAAGTTGTTTATGCTGCAAAGCATATTTGCTTCTCTCCTTCTCTTTGGCCTTCCTGGCCCTCTGTCTTCTTTTCATTATTCGCCAGTACTCCCGCTTCTTGTGAAGCTCACTGCGCTCATTCAGCTGCTGACCTCCACCGGCCTGCTGAGGGCAACATGGATAAGATCCTGCTGTCTTGCCACTGTGTCCTTGGGTGCCTGTGTGTACAGGTGTCACACTTGCAGCCGCTGACAGATCATGTGTTCTGTTCTCGGGACCTTGACTAAAGCACAAGCTTTCGGTAGTGATAGTATGAGGGACCTCAAGCAAGGAGCCTTGGCATGAAAGGACAGTGTCTTCAGCAGAAAAGCCAGGGGCCTGAGGGGGAGAATGACACAGAGTTGGACTCTGTTTGACCTCTAAGGAGGGGTTAGTGTACCCAGAGAAGTTACACTGCGCTGCACCGTGATGTGAAATAATGTCAGGTTTTATGCTTGTCTCTGTCTCCTGAGGAGATGGTTCCTGTTCAGTTTTACAGGGCAGAAGTGTATCTTGATCTGTAAAAGAGGTATTAGTGTCAGCCACAGAGCTGAGAGATTCTTCCAGAAGCTTCTTCATAGAGGCCACCACCGAGAGAGTGGTGGCCTGGTTGTCACAAATTGGAGAAGCCTCTTTCTCAACCTTGGTCTCAGGAGGAGTGGAAGGTAGAGGTTTGTTGTCTTTGTTATCCATATTGTGACTTTGTTCTGCAAGGGAATATACAGATTCAATAGAGGGATAACTAGGTTCCTGTTTTATAGTATCGTGGGACACCAAGTCAAAACTTGGAGTAACACCTGAAGAAGAATAAGAACTTCTCAACTTCCTTCTATAAGCTGTTCTATCCTCTTGGTTTGGTTCTTCACCCTTGCTTGTCTCTGTCGAACCTGTGAGAACGTTAGCATCTGCTGTACTGCTAGCTAGTTTTGACCTGACTTGAGAATCAACAGTTGAAATGTTCTGATTAGTGGACCTTTGTTGAATATTCACTGCAGAATTCATGCGATTTGGAATTCCACGTACAGCAGTCCTGGCTCTGACACAAACTGGCTTTTGTGACGGTGAGGTTCTCGGACTAGTTAGGTATGAGGATTTGACAGCACGTAAACTGCAACACGTAGCTGGTCGAAGTATCTCAGCAGAAGTCTTCGAGATACGTACAGATACTGTGCCGTCCTCTTTAATAAAGCCACTAGTTGTTCCTGAAGCATTATTAAGTGTGTTTTTGTTTGGTCTCTGGAAGCCTGTTTGAGTCTTCCGCACTTGCTCCAGGTTGCTCTGGAAGCGCAATGCGCACCTCTTAAGTGCATCCCGCTCCTTCAAACGTGCTTTCGCCTCCACAGAGAGCCTCGCCCTCTGCAGCCGCTTTTTGATCCGCCAGTACTCCCTCTGCTTAGCATGCCGCTCCTCCGCTGTCTCCACTCGGTCATTCTGTTGTGGAAAGCGTTGCGAAAAGCTGTGTGGTAAGCTTTGCCTTTTTTGAACCTGCACCAAATTCTGTTGCTGGATTTTTGATTGGTTAGTTGCTTGAGTCATGCTTGAAGACTGCAGATAAACCCCTGAAGATACGGACAAATTACTTGGTTTTGAGTACTGCAGGCGATTTGCTCTATTGGCTGAAACTGAAAAGAGATTTTTGGCCATCTGGGCATCTACTTTTGCTGAATGACTTTTATGGGGAGATTGCTTTTGAGATGGTGAGGAATTATTTGTGAAATGAACTGGTTTTCCAGCACTCAGTACTTGACCAGCAGGCTTCACAGAGTTAGGTTGCTTGGATTCTCTGGGTACCACTGTGTTCACAGACAATAATGAGCATGTTGGAACAACACAGGAAAGCTTCCCTGTTTTCTGCTGACCATTTTCAAAACATTGTGTCCTCTCTTTGTCCTTCTTTAGCTTTTCTGCTCGTTTGGCTCTCTGCTCTCGTTTTTTGATGCGCCAGTTCTCCCTACGCTTAGCAGCCTTCTCCTCTTCAGTCATGGGCATGTCTGCAGTTTTGCCCTTGGTTGTACAGCTTTCTGGAACATAGGCACACATTTTTCTTTTTGGGCTGGCACCTCTTCCCCCTAGGATGTGTTGGTCTTTATTGACTTTACCTTGTGCAAAGGCAGAGGGTCTGGGTGGTAGACAGCTATTAATTTGAGGCTTCTTTTGTTGGTTGCACTCTGGTGTAAACCTGGATACAGCACTTCGCTGAGAAATGTCTGAGAGGTTGTTATTAAAGGCTGACAATCTGCTGTGTGTCTGCAGTGTTGCTGTTACGTTTGCATGTACTTTTCTGAATGCTGTAGGCACAGGTAAACCATTGGTGAGTGGCATCCCACTGCACTTAACCAATGAAGCCCCCACATTTGGTTCTTCAGGGCTTTTAATGTCCTTAGTTTGGATCACCATACACCTTTTAGACTCTGTGCTCCTTTCAGGGAAGCGGTGAACGGCGTTGTTGAGGTTAGTCTTCTCACAACATGTTGTCTTGTGGTTTATTTGTGTCTCAACATTGTTCTCTGGTGTCAAACGATATGAGTTGGTTAGGTTTTGTGTAACATCAGCTTGGTATGATCCAGCACTATTAAGAAAAGTAGGACTAAACTGGGAATGAGGTATATCTGGCACATGTTTGCTTGTCTGAGTCAAAACTGTAACAGCAGGTTTGCATATTCCTGTGTTTGGACTTTTGGCCAGGGACTGCCTTGCTCTCTGCTCCCTTTTCCTAGTCCTCCAGTATTCCCTTTTACAAGCAAGGGTGACTTCGTCAAATTCCGATACTGGCCGATAGCGTTGCTTATTTGGGATCTTTGTCTTAGACATACCTGCTATTTATTCACTCCACCTTAACCACAGAGGCTTTATGTTGAGTCACATTTTGTTTTGTGTGTGGCCGTCTGCCACTCTTGGTCCACTTAAGGCTGCACTTGCACTGAAGACTGATGCATAGTTCCTTGTTTTTTGAAGTTGAAGCCAACTCTGCAACCTGTGACTAAACAAAAAAGAAAGAAATTGTTTTTATACATTCACGCTTGTACAACTTGCATTTTGATAGTTATTCTCGTTATCATGATAAATTACATCACATTATGTCATTGCTTCTTTGATCCTATTGCGGATATCGTCAGTACTTAAAGACCACTCACCAACTACATGCTTCGACACGAAGAGGGCATAGCTAGTCCTGATTACCTGGATTTAGTGCAACACAGTTTGTGAAACGTTCAATATAAATAACTCTATTCAGAATTTTTGATCCTGTTGCTTCTGATTCTTTTTTTTTTGTCTGTTCCTAAACTTCAGAAAAGCTAAATGTCGTGATGATAATCATGTTCAAAGACAATGTCTCAAAGTATTGTGATATGACAAAATATATCAGAAACTCTAAATATGCATAACAATAAAATACACTATAGTTTTTAAGGTGTACTTTCAAGTACAGATTGGTCGACAGTAGTGAGAAGTAGGGAGCAGGTGTGACTGATTAGGACTGAAACTATTCTTTATAGGAAGGTCTCTAGGAGATAGATTAGTTAGCTCTACTCTACAGAATCATCTGTATTGACATCAGAACCACACAGATGTACCGGGTAAAACAGACGATCATTCAAATCTGCATTCTGCAGCATTTTAGAGGAACATAGTTGATCAACAGGCTATCTAGCCAAGTTTGTAAGCTTAAGAAAGCTTTATTAGTTACATTTGTAAGTAAATAGGTAATCAGTTCCTTCTTGGCAATGAATATTTTCACCAACAAATGATCAACACTGCAACAGTTCATCAACAGTTGAATTCTCTTTATGTGATTTTATTTGGAATACTTCATTTACATTTTAATGGTCCTTATCTAAGAATTTGAATGAGTTTTATGTTTTAAGCTTTATGGTGCAAGACGTTTGTGTTTTAAAGCAACCATCTGTGCCTCAAAAGGCAATTCCATTGATTCATCAACATTTTTGCATAATTCAGTGAGATAAAGTGAGTGTTTAATGTGTTTTGTACAGAAATTTACTGACTAATCTTTCTTTACAGTGGTGGTGACAGGAACCGGGGGTTGTGATGTTTACAACTCAAACACAGCTATTTATTTTGCTATTCGAAACCACCAGTGAACTTACATGTAATTTCTGAGTTTTTATATCTGAAAGTCTAAGTTTCCTTTGGAGACTATTTTGCATTATCCCTGCATAACCCTCCAGCATGAACGGATTTTTAAGACATGTTTTAGCCCAAGACCTTATTGCAAAATTATGTTTTACCTTAATTGTAAAACAATGTCTCAGGCATCACACGACACATTCAAAGTGGTTATGATGTAGCGTGATGTCTAAGATATTGTTTCAGTGGCACTGAGACCTTCAGAAGCCTGGTTCCCTTCACCGCCGCTGAGACAATTCTGACCATTTCGAATTTCAGATTTCTCATAAAACCACTCTGAATGACTTTGTTTTATCTAAACCATTTAATGATGCAGAAATGTTGAAAAAAAACTCAGTGAAATTCTCATTTAAATTACCATTACATCATGAAACACTGAAAATGTAATGGTCAGAAGTGTCAGCACTGCCTCAGAAGTATGCAGCAACTTTAGAAAGAAGGAAAGAAAAACAAAGGAAAAGCCTGAGAAACAGTCTTCCCCTTCGAACAGAGAACAGCAAAGGTACAGGATATAGTAAACAGCAAATGTAGTTCATATGGGATAACCGGGGCGCAGCCATGGCAGTGTCTCTTAAACCGTGTCCCTCAGTCAGTGTTATCACTCGTTTCGGGCCTTTCTTTAACCTGACGATGTTTTATCACGCTTACACGAATTGGCTTTGTAAAAAAAAAAAAAAGACAAAAGAAACGCACCATGAGAGCGCCGTTTTGGTGTCGAGTCTGAGCTATAACCGCACTAGTCCTTCTTCCTCCTCAGTCCTGCTGCGCCTGCGTGCTGAAGCCGCCGTCATGTTGGAGAAGAAGCGGCGCTCTGTGGACGTTTGGACCTTAAAACACAGTCAGGACACAGCAGTTACTTCACCCTTTCAGCCCTACTATCGCTGCCATGTAGCCAAAAGTACCAGGATGTAACAGCGGCGGAACTCGGCGCTGCTGTAGTTGCCGTGTGTGCGTGTGTGTGTGTGTGCGTGTGAACTGCGTAACGCACGGACAGATAGCACTCTTAAAGCAGCAGGACCCTGTCGACCCTGGGGACCAGTCGCTAGTCAGTTTCGTCGGACCACACGGATTAATTAGGCTGTCCATAGGTGTAATGGACTGTACGACCGGACTTGTTCTGGGGTCAAAATTTAAATTCTCTTTAAGATAACACTGACGTGTCCACTGTATGGGCCACATACTACTGAGCCCCTAAAGTGCCATTGGGGGAAAAAAAAAAACATTAATAAATTGCAACAAATGCGTTCCCTTGTAATATTTTTGCATTCCCTCGCAAAGTTTTTGCCTTCACTTGCAGTAGTTTTGCGTTCGCTTGCAAAGTTTTTGGATTCCCTCGCAAC
>JAILXH010287604.1:4092-15772 GCA_023558415.1 Piaractus mesopotamicus | reverse complement strand
GTATGGGCCACATACTACTGAGCCCCTAAAGTGCCATTGGGGGAAAAAAAAAAACATTAATAAATTGCAACAAATGTGTTCCCTTGTAATATTTTTGCATTCCCTCGCAAAGTTTTTGCCTTCACTTGCAGTAGTTCTGCGTTCGCTTGCAAAGTTTTTGGATTCCCTCGCAAGCATTTTGCGCTCTCTTGCAAAATCCGTTGCATTTGCAATGGAATGCAAAAATATTGCGAAGGAACACAATATCGTTTCTTTTTAAACGCGACCCCTTAGAGACTCTGTGACGGAGATTTAAAAACGAATATAAAAAATATGCATGTAAAAAATTTAATCTAATGCTGATTATAATGGTTGCGTGTATTTCACACATCTGGAAAAGCTGAAAGCTAATTTCTGTTAGCAGGTTTGCGGTGAAGTGACGTCACAGTGACGTCACTCTGAGCGTGTCCTCTTGCTTGGATGTCGTCAGTACTTAAAGAGCCCCGATTAACTGCACGTTTTACTACAAAAAGAGCAAAATCACCCTATTTGATTGAATTTGGTGCAACAGAAAATGTAAAACAATGAATTAAAATCATTGCATTCATAATTCTGATATTTTTTATTTAGACGTACCAACGTGTCAATCCTCAGAAAACTAATATATCGTGCATCGTGAAAATATCTTTGCACTATGACATTATACTTTCACCTCTTCTGTCCAGCCTGTGAGCCCTGGAGCATATTTTAGACTGCAGGTCAGCCTCTAGTATTAGAACAGACGGATGTGCTCACGGTTTAGCGCAAATCAATACAATATCACGTTTAAAATGCCATGTCGCATGTTTTCCACGCCCGGTCGTAACGTCCTCGTCGTTATGGTGTGTGGCTGAAGGCTCACTGTGGCTAAATGAGAGCGCTAGTCGCAAACACGACGGATCAGGCACGAGCAGACTGGCCCCATACGGAGCCGCTACTGTCTCTTTAAATTTACCCAGGAGCCCCTTAAGGAGCCCCAGGGGCCCCAAGCTCGGCTCCCCACCCTGAAGACAAGCAGAGGCTGAAACCCCCACACAGGAGGCCGCCCGGACCTCAGCAACATTTGACAAAAGCTTCTCGTGAAAGACTTCGGCAGGAGCGGAGAGCGATTTAGAAACTCGCGTCGACACGTAAAAGTTAGCTGAAGTTGTTGAGGCCGCCACGGCGCTGAGGGTGAGGCGAGCAGCGCGGCGCACACCAGCCTCACACACGCACACTAATGTAGTTAATATGGGTGAAGGCGGCTTCCTCGTGCTTTCACAACCGTTCGCCGCGTGCTTCTGCGAGTCTGTCCGCTCGTGACAGCCTCCCTCCCGCGCAGGAGGAGCGGCGAAACGGCCGCGCTGGAACAACGCTGAGGCAGGCATGGAGGAGGAGAAAGAGCCCAAGGAGCCGGAGCCCCAGCACACACAGCCCCACACACAGCCTCTCTCATTAATAATAAGCGCCGTGGAAGGGGAGGCGACACCACCGGGAGAGCCCTCGGCAGGTAAAGACGGCTGTGCTCATGTCATAATAATAAAAAGAAACAAGAACAACAAGTATTTATACACATGTTTGCCTACGGTTTAAACCTTGGGCGTCGAGGAGCGGTCCGTGTGCGGCGTTAATCCGTATGAGGAACAATAGCAGCAGGCAGCAGTAGCATGGCCCCTCGCTTCACGGGCTCCACTATAAACAAAGGCGAAGTGCCATGCTGCTGCTGCCGCGAGGCGCAGCGCCCCCCAGCGGACGAGCGCCGCACATCATGTGGCCCTATGGAGAATAAAAGGTTCCTCCACTGCAGTGGGGCCCAACCCTGGTCCTGGAGGAGACCACCACTGAGGCATATTTCACAAACTGGGTTTCTCAGTTAGCCAGATCACTTGTTCCCAAAGTCAAAACTGACCAATAGGATGAGAGCCAAGGGACATTCCTATGGGACCACCGTAGATTTTGAGTTTAAATTATGCAGCATTGCTGTTTTGATATCCCTGCATATTTTGGTGTTTTTCCTGCTCTAATAAAACCGATTCAGCTTTTTCAGATTGTGTCAACTGTGCACTAAAGCACGACCATAGCAGTGTTATAACTACACTCTTAAAAAGATGGTTCTTCAAGCGTTGTTTAGTAAAGGGTATGGTTCTATTTAGAACCATTTCATGCTTAAATGGTTCTTTGCATGGTGAAAACGTTCTTCAGACTGATGGAGAATGTCTTGTGTATGATCTATATAGCACAAAAAAAGGGTTTGACATCATAACAACAGAAGAACTAATTTTGGTGCTATATAGAATAATTTTCAAAAAGGTTCTATACATTATCATATACAAGACATTCTCCATCAATCTGAAGAACCATTTCACCATGCAAAGAACCATTTAAGCATGAAATTAACATTAAACATTAATAGTCCACCCCAGAGAAAAATACTTAATGAATAATAAAGCCAATGTAATTTGCTCGTTTACTTGCTATTGTTATGTCTCAAACAAGATGCTCTCCACCACTCCACCCACTAGCACTTGACACCAACCTGAATTTTTATGTAAGACTACCTGGTTAAGATTTTAGAGTTGTAAATAATGAATAAATCATGCTGCAGTTTGTGAAGGTTGTGAGATGCATTGTGAATAGGAGGGAGATAAACAGACGTCAGGGTCATCTGCGTAGTGTTGATAGAAGGTAACTGGGGAGGTATGTCAAGAATGGGATCTTTCTCTAAGTCGTGAGTGAACTGTTGTGTCAGTATCTATGTCAGGGGCCCAAGAAAGATTTAGAGGGACTGCTTGCAGTGGGCCCCCTTGCCCATGGGCCCCAGTGCGATTATCCTCTCTGCTCCCCCTGGTAGTTACGTCACTGAGCCATACAGTACAGTAGAGCTCAGCAGTTACATGTCGAGAACAAAAGGGCAAAAACAAAGTAATGAAGATGAAAGAACACAAGCTGGAATTTAAATATACTTTAAAAACCTTATCAAAGTAATAGATCTACACAATTTCTAACTGTGTTAAAAGCACAAGCTTGTCAATATAGATATGTAATTACACAGATCTGTGAGTACAAATCATGTATTAAACATCTTCCTGGAACACATGATTCTGTGTATATATGATTTTGCTGGTATTGTGATCACGTTTATTATAAAGTGCTCATCAGGGTTAAATAAAGGGACAAAGACTAATAAAATATTGTGGCACTGAACAGAATTTTTTTTTTACCAATCATTCTTTTCATGTCTAGAAAGAGATCAGTAAAATGAATAAGCAAATACAAAATGGAAAAAATAGCCATTTTACAAATGTCACATGCATCACACAAAGTCCATATTACACCAGTTACACCTGATTCAACTAAATAGGTAATTAACAAGTAGCAAGCCATTTTGAGTTGAAGTGGATGTGTTATAGTGAGAAAACACCACAATATTGCAGAACATGAGCATTCCTGGACCAGGAACTGAAGGCCTGTTGGCTTACAGCAGGAGTCATCAGTTCCAGAGCTGGAGGGCCAGAGTCCACCACAGTGAGGTGATTTCCCTGCTCAAACACACCAGCTAAAACTAGTAATTAACTGATTTGTTTGAGTGGGGAAATCTCTAAACTGGGCTGGACTCTGGCCCTGCAGGAATTGATGACGCCTGACCTACAGTTCCTGTGACGTAAATCCAGTCTCCCCAAAGCAGTCAATGTAATGTGACCCTGTGCACAGACTCTAACAATGTGCTCTGCTTTATTCCACTTATAACTATAGCAAGTACTGTTTAAAGGGGAATTATACCAGTTTTTTCTAAAGTTCTGCAAAATTCAATCGTCAAGATGTAAACAAAACCATTCACAGTTGATGTGAAATAGTTCATTGTAGAGAATCTGACTCAGATTATATGTACAATGGTGGTGATAGGAACCAGGGGGTGCAATGTCTGCAATGCAAATAATACCCATTTTATTTGTTGTCCAAAATGACTAGTGAACGAAATTTAGAGCTTATCTTTGAAATGTTGGTAATGATAAAATAGTGGTAAGTCTGAAAAAAGTTTTCTTTGGATACTATTTTGCCTTACAATTCCCTGCATGTACCTCTTCATCCTGAGCTGGTTCCTTGGTCACCACTCTTTCAAAATAAATTCTGGCCCTGTGAGTAATCAGTGAATGAGTACAAGAAGAATCCTGGTGATATGCATGCTCAGTTTTAGGCAGCAAAGTTCTTCACTGCAAGCTGTTGCCTAAATCCCAGTTCACTTCCATCATGAGAAAGGCCAAAACTCTGTAGGCAAAACAAATAACAGACTTGGTGCTTTTCAAACACACATGATTAGGGTGAAAATATGGTTCAGGACAACAATGGATAAATATTTCCTTTAATTCATAATAAGAGTGCAGATAAATAGAGAAGAACCTGTTATAAGGACTCTGGTGATTTCTAGCCCCTGAAAATGAGAAAATAAGAATGGGGATTGACGCAGATTTGTCATTGTTCTTTTTCAGGTGAAGATGACATGACCAATGGGCACATTGGAGATGATGGTCTGGTCACTCCTGTGCGCTCTCCTGGCACAAGCTACTGGAGCATCTCTGAAAGCCCCAACTCCCCCTTCCTTCTGTCCCCCATCCCGGGGCCATCTGGACAGAAAGCCACTCCGGCTAAACCCGCGCGGGCCTCACGTCCTGGCCTCAGCCGCATCCCTGGCCGGGACCACCGCCGCTACTACCATGAGTACTGGCGGAGCGAGTATTTGATGGATTTTGATCCGAGAAGGCATGGTATGATCTGCATGGTGTGTGGGAGTTCACTGGCTACGCTAAAGCTGAGCACCATTAAGAGGCACATTAGGCAGAAGCATCCCGACTCGTTGCTGTGGAGCGTGTCCGATAAGGAGGTGATCCGCTCAGGCTGGGAGAGCCATCTGAACTTGGAGAACAGCCAGAAACCTTTCTGCTCAGACCCAGCCATCGCTACAGAACCAGAGGAGACGCTCGACTGTGCAAAGCGCTCTACAGGTGTGGGAGGCATTAATTGTCATTGTTATCGCAACATTTAACTTTGCAGTGCTGATATTGCAGATGGCTGCAATATGCAGATGAGCCCTTTTACCAATCCCAGTTTTTTAAATTGTGATTATTTCTGCTCAGTGTGTTCACAGCACTCTCTAGTTGAATAGTTCTGTGGGTGGTTGAATGAACCAAGGCCATAATTTATAGTCAATTCCAATTTATTTGTAACACTAAGGCCAGGCTTTCCTTTCAAAACACATTAAACACCACTTAATTTTTTTATGATATACATTATTGGAAGTAGGCTTTACACATACAAGGAATGTCAGTGCTTTAGGTTGAAATAACACCACCTTCATTAGAGAAACAAAATGTGTTTTTGACAGTCCATAATATGTTAGTACTATTCTTTTCAAACCTTGTTATTTGTAGATATTTTGGAATGAATCTTTTCATATCATGTCAAGAGTTCGCCAGTGTGTTTTTCAGGTTTTACAAGGCATATCGCAGTCTCATTGTGAAGCGGTATACTTTTTGTATTCATAGTTCATGATCTTATAGAGGTTGCGTGAAATATATCTATATGTATGTGTATGGGTGCCAGTGCGATTTTAGGGCTTTTCCCATTTTTGTGTTATTCTGATGCAGTGGTTCCTAATTCTGGTTCCTTGGTGCTTCCCTGCTGTAGCACACTTGATTCAACTAATTAGCTAATTAACAAGCCCTTGCTGAGTTTAAGTGGGTGTCTTGGTGCAGGGAAACATTAACGTGTGGAGGACAGGGGCTGCAGGGCACAGTCAGAAATAAATTTTTGTCCCTAGGATTTGGTTGTTCTGACCTTTCATGAGGGCATATTGAGCCCGTTCATCTTCCATTTTCACAGCAGATTAATGTGCTCCTTTTGCTGCTTTTTTTGGCTGTTCTCATGTTGTTCAGTAGGCCCATTCAACCCTGATGAGTCTAGGCCTTTTAATCAACAAGTGCTCCATGTTTCAGATCTGACTGGCAGCCCTGTGTTGTGCTTTATTTAAAAAGCAGTTTGTGCTTTAAATCCTCCTTATAACGTCAGCATGAATGGGCCGATACTTGGAACATGCTGATTTTCATTACATCAACAGAACAGTGTGTTGTTTTACTTACATCAGGGGTATTCAGTCTTATCAGCAAAGGGCCAGTGTTGTTGCAGGTTTTCATTCTAAACAATCAGGAGCATACCTTTTTGTTTAATCAGTTAATCTTAGGCTGAATACTGCCAACATAGTGCACTACATGGGGTTTAAATAATGGCTCCTGCATTCAAACAGTGCATGAAATGCCTAACAAAGAGCAGTTTGAGATTCAGCCATGTGTGCACAGTTCCCTATTGGCCTAAAATGCACTATTCGGGCATAGAAACCAACATTTTATAACTCACATAGTGCACTATTTAGGAATAAGGAGCTATTTGAGATTCAGACGCAGGGTTCAACAGCTGATCATGCAGGCTCCTCCTTTGTTGGAATGAAAACCCACAGCCACACTGGCCCTTTGCAGATAAGATCTGACATCCCACACTTACATCGTTTGCCTCAGTGTCGCTGATTGATCCAGTGACTAAGTAATATTGCTTGGACTGATCTATCTCTAAGTAGCCCAAAACATAACATACAAAAAAGATTAAAATAGGTCATTTTTTGTCCTTATATTTAAACTTCAGGGTATTTTTTAAGCTTTCAGAGGCACTTTTGCCCTGAGTCCTTGTTCATTTCTGACTTTGCTCCAGGACCAGTGCTGGAAACCTCTGTTTTAATGTGTCAAGATATTTCCTACTCAGCTCATTATAGATTTGCAGTTGTAGTCTACCATGTGTTTCTGATCTTTTCTCTCTCCACCCCCCAGGCAAGCCTAACAGTGCTGTGACAAGTAAGCGTCAGCCCCAGCCTAGAGTCAGCAAAGTGAGTGCCTCTCCATCAGCATCATCAGTCCCAGAGCCTCAGGGTCCATCTGCCCAGATGCTGGAGCGCTACCTGAACGACTCCCTGCACGCCTGGTTCCGGCAGGAGTTCCTGATGGAGTACCAGGCAGAAGCAGGTCGTCTGGTCTGCATGGTGTGCAGCTGCCCGCTGCCCTCGCTGCATCTGGACCACATCAAGAGCCATGTGCTGGAGCTGCACCCAGACTCACTGGTGTACAGCGCAGAGGAAAAGCACTGCATTCTGCAGACCTGGGCCCAAACCCATGGTGAGCGACACAAGTAGAGCTAGAGAGAAGAATGCAGGATGAAAAATAAAGCTGAATTTATTTTGAAGAGATGGACAGGGGAATATAGACATGTCACAGTCAGTGGAATACATAGATGTGGGTTGGAATAGAGAAAGAAAGCGAAGAAGGTTATTTGAGTTGAAGAAGGAGAATAAAATGTGGCCAGTTTTAGAGGAGGAATCAGAAAGAGCAGATTTTCAGTACTTTAAGTCTTAGGCCACCTGAGAAAATGATATTTGAAGCTATTTATCTGGGAGAGCAGTTATTTGTTTGCAAAGTACAGTATAATTGTTTAACCTGTCCTCAAGGCAATTCAGTATTTGTAGTTCATTCAATTCCTGGTTTGGCTAATTGATACTTTATTCAATTATACCAGCGCACTGTTTATTTAACAAATTACTGGGGTGTGTCAAGAAGAAGAAGAACCAAACTTACCAAACTTCCTAACCATCTCAGGAGACATCTAATGTTTTTGAAAACCAAATTCTTATTACATTTTTCCTGAATTGTTTATGTATATTTGTTTTCATGTCATATAGTGTTTCTGCAAGTAAAATCTAATGCCAAGAAAAATTGTTTTAATCAATTTCTTTGGCTGACCTATGATGTTTGCTCAAGACTGTATGACCAATGGAAGACTAGAAGAGCTACAGCACAGTATACAAAGGATGAAGCCACATTAAATTACAGTATGGCAATAGAACAATATGCAGTATATTTGTCTTTTAACACTTCATTGTGATTAAAGATGTGGAAGGCCCCACTGTGTTAACGTTTCCCTCATTCTTACCTTAGAATCAGATTCTTCGAGAGACTATTTCAAATCAGAGCCAGACACCAAAGCCGACAGCTCGGTGCATTTCTTCCCCTCGGACGTGGATCCTCTGCAGGACAGCTCCGAGCCGCATGCAGGGGGTGAAGATGAGCCACCAGGGGCTGCTCAAAACCCAAACACCCTGCCACACCAATTCCCCAACAGGAGGCTGAAGAACGGGTGCCCCTGGCATCTGCGTTTGGACTACCTTGTTGCACTCGGGCCTCCAAGCAGTCCGGGCTGCTACTGCATGGTGTGCTCTGAGCAGCTGCCAGTAGCTAGAGTCAGCGGCTTTCGCAGGCACATCCAGGAGCGCCACCCTGAGACCATCAATCTCAGCCGGAGAGAGAGACAAGATATAGCCAGTGCCTGGACAGGGCATGGAAACACAGAGGAGCCAGACATGCAGCCAGAACAAGGTAAATACACACACACTAGTTAAGGTTGCGATAGTGAACTACTTTGACTGGAATTCATAAGACTATAAAAGGATTACTGAGCAAAAATAGACATTTTCTCCTTAGCCTAAATGTAGTCAGTCAGCCATGACATGTTCAAAGTGTTCAAACTTTACTTCTTTGGTTTTGCAGTGGAGTTATGAGGCTAATATAGCTAACAAGTCATGGAAGCTTATATCCAACCAATTAATATTGTGCAAGCTGCATGCCTAAAGGATTGCCAAAATTGGCAAGACACCCCTCCGGTTGTGTTTCATTCAAAAAAAAATTTAGGCTAAGCACTCTATATAACTTCAATGTGAGTGGGTGGGGCTAAACATCTGTACTCTGAAAAGACAGATGTATTTAATTGTGCTGGTTCTTTTGACATTGCAAGAACAGTGAATTAAAGAAGGATTGTTTTTGCATCTTAGTTTATATGGGGAGTGAACAGTACGTTTTGAAACTTACTTAACAACATATACATATTACACTAAACTCTTTCATTTCAAAAAAGCAAGAGAAATTCAGTTTTCCATGATACAAGCCCTTTAAGATGACTGCTGCTACTATTTTGGCTACACGACTTACACTTTTATAGCTTGATGCTAACTGGTGGTCCTATGCTTCCATTCCTTGTTAACTACACTAGCCTTGTAGCTTCAGTTTAAAACTTCAGACATCAAACATGTCTTGGCTGATCAACCACCCACATTTAAAAAGATATGGAGGTGGAGGTGGTTAATCTGTCAATACAGAGTGTATCATCTTGTACAAAGCAGTTCACTTATTTGTAAATAAAATATACTTTAAAATGTCTTTTTTTAATATTTAAAAAATTTTAAGAAGAACTTTGTCTCTCATTGTCTTTTGGGAAAAAGTCATCCCTGGTGATACCACTGCTGAACCTGCACATGTAGGCACACAGACATTGTCCATAAAACCCGCCAAGCAGAGCACCATCAAGACAGAGGATGGGGACAGGAAGACCACGCCATCTACACCACACAGACACACGCACTACCCGGGTAAGGACCAGCGGCGCAACTACCAGGTGCGCTGGCGAATGGAGTATCTCATGGACTATGACTGCAGAAGACACGGGCTGATCTGTATGGTGTGTGGTGCCACGCTGGCCACGCTTAAGGTCAGCACAATCAAGAGACACATTCAGCAGGTGCACCCTCGCTCGCTGGACTACAGCCCTGAGGAGAAGCAGCAGGCCCTGCAGAGCTACAACCAGACTGCCCTGCACTTCGTCCACTCCGACGACTGTTTCTCAACCTCGGACCACGGCCATGGAGCGCATGCTAAAGCTAAAGTCGAACAGACTGGCTGTTACAGCACTTAACTGAACAGTAGTGGGTTGTGGCATGTTTTCTTTCGCTCAGGAAGTTGATTATTGGAACAAGCCAAAAAAATCTCCACAGCTTTTTTTTTTTGTAGTTTAGGGGCTGAGTGTAAGTTTTAAAAACTTACTTTGCACTTTTTTCTCTCAAATGATTTCATGGCAAAAATCTCTATAAAAGGGGTAATTTGCAAGCAATGACCACCTATTGAACACAAGAGGCAGTGCATGTCCTGCTAGCCTAATTTCACCTTTAAGATTAAGAATTTTAAAAGTGCTTCCTGCAGAGGAATCAACAGGCTGAATTAAGTGAAGGTCTTTTTTTATTTTCCTAAGCACCTTTTTATGCATTCTTGTTTGTACAGTGCAGTCTTTGGCAAGACTGTTATTGCTGCAGATTACAGGGGTTAATGTGCTGGAGGGATCATTTTGCATGGGGGCATTGCAGTGGGTCGCACATTCTGCACTTAAGAAAGCACTGGGTACGGGTGCCAGAGGGACCGTTCTGAAGCATGGACATCTAGAGTGGTACACGCTTTTCACAACCGTTTTATTGTACCATCTTATATACTCGTAATCAACACACAAAAGACTAATTAGGAAATTTATGTTGAAATACTACCTTTTAAATGGGTAGGTGGTAGGGCTGCACTATATGGACAAAATACTACCATTGCAATTACAGTGGTATACACCGACCGGCCATTTCATGCTTGTTTCTACACTCACTGTCTATTTTATCAGCTCCACTTATCATATAGGTGCACTTTGTAGTTCTACAATTACAGACTGTTGTCTATCTGTTTGTCTGCATACTTTGTTAGTCTGTTTTCACCCTGTTCTTTAATGGTCAGGACCCCCACAGATGAGCTGTTATTTGGGTGGTGGTGGTGTGTTAGTGTGTGTTGTGCTGGTATGAGTTTATCAGACACAGCAGTGCTGCTGGAGTTTTTAACCACACAAGTGTCACTGCAGGACTGAGAATAGTCCACCAACCCAAAATATACAGCCAACAGCGTCCTGTGACCACCAATGAAGGACTAGAGGATGACCAACACAAACTGTGCAGCAAAAGATGAGCTATCGTCTCTGACTTTACATCTACAAAGTGGACCAACAAGGTAGAAGTGTATAACAGAGTGGACAGTGAGTGGACACAGTGTTTAAAACTCCAGCAGCACTGCTGTGTCTGATCTACTCATACTAGCGCAACACACACTAACACTGATACCTGCTCTGTGGTGGTCCTGGGGGAGTCCACAAGAAAAAGAGATGAAAAGGGGCTAACAAAGTAACAAGAGAAACAGATGGACTATAGTCTGTAATTGTAGAACTACAAAGTGCACCTATATGGTAAGTGGAGCTGATAAATGGACAATGAGTGTAGAAACAAGGTGGTTTTAGCGAAGTGGCTGGTCGGTGTATATCGTGATATGCCTTGCAAAGTTTTAGAAACCCATTCGTAAATCAATAATGTGACATGGTAGAAGATCATTGTGCATTATTTTGACCAAAAATAATTGTATTTTTTTTGGATTACATGAATACTTCAATTCATAAAACCACCCACAGAAACATTTATCTGGAGCTGTGATTGGTCAAGATCCTCACAGCACTAGGCCTGGGCGATATCTAAAAATAATTAGCACAGTATTTTCCCCCTGTCGCACACAAATGCATGGGTCCGCTGCAGCTTAGACCTACTTTCTATGCTCTCTTTAGCTTTTTTTTGTGTAAACTGATTTCATAAAATTCTTTAATGGAAATCACATATTAAATAATGTAATATTGAGTAACGCAACATCGTTTGGTAATAAACTATTTCACCTCTCATTTTGAAAGTGCTTAC
>JAILXH010287602.1:54242-76286 GCA_023558415.1 Piaractus mesopotamicus | reverse complement strand
CATTCTCTTCTAAATACTTGCTTTCTGTTTTTTCAAAGACATCTGCAGGAATATTTTTCCACACCTCCAAAGTTCAGTCTTAGAAGATAGTTGCATTTTCTGCTTCTCATGATCCAAGTAATCCCAAAGATGTTCAATAACACTGAGTTCTGGACTCTGTGGTGGTCAGTCTGTTTTTCCGAGAACAACAGCAGCTTGTTTATTTTTCTCAGTAAGAAAGCTGCACATCCTTTCAGGCTTGTGGTGCTGAGTTATGTTCTCACATTGAAAGGATGGACAAAAACACTTGTGGATTTTTTCAGATTTGAAGCAAGAGTGGAGCTTGATTTTCTCCTCTCTCTCAAAGATGAAAGCTTTGCTGTTTATCTGATGGTGACAGTTTTGCTGGTCTTCCAGTTCTTACACAGCTGTTAAGAGTCCCATTTTCTTGATAGCTTTTAATAATTTCTGAACTCCAGTTTAGAAAACCCCTTGTTGTTTTGACTTTCCTCCTCAGCAGATTGTCTTACACCTCCTCTGAAAATTTAATGTCCTTAATGGCTTTGCATTAAACAAATGAAGAGTGATCTCTGACCTTTGCTCAGTGCTATATATACATATTCACAAATGGCGTAGCAGAAGTATGCTGTCATATGCTATTGTCATCCCTGCTCAAAACTGAATTGATACCATTTTTCTGTTTTCCAGGAATCCAAACTTTGGGCCTGTACAGAATAGGAGGAGTTAATTCTAAAGTGCAGAGACTCATGACTTCAGTGTTTGGTAAAGTTCCTTTTTCATCACTGTTATGTCATGTCCTTAATCATTTTGATTGTTCTGTGTTCCCTTTACAGCACTGTTTAATCTTGACTGTTTTGATGTTTCTACAGCTGCCAAAGCTCCTGCAGATATGGACCTCGACCCAGACACTTGGGATAACAAGACTATCACTAGTGGACTCAAGAATTACCTCAGGTAAGAAAATAATCTAACCAAAGGCAATTTACTGGGCAGTGTCAAAACACGTGCAATAATTCAGCTGCTGTGTATCTCCAGGTGTCTGGCTGAACCCCTCCTAACCTACAGACTTCACAAAGACTTCATCATGGCAGTCAGTGAGTTCTTCCATGTGTCCTTCTCTCAACTTTTTTTCCTAACTTGATCCTGTGCGCATTCCAAAGGAAAAAATGGAAAATGATTGTTTAAAGCTTTTCAGCTGGCTAAATGAATTGACAAACATACTGCACTGAAAATATGATTTATGTTGAAGAACAAATTCAAAGAATGCGAGAAAATCTGGCATCCCTTTAATTCCTGCCTGGAAGGTATACAAATAAAATAGGCCTGAAATTTAAACAAGTCTCAAGTTCAAAACAGGTAGCAGCTGGGTGTGGGGGGCTGAAGGAATGTTTTTATTTTACACAGGCTTGTCCCGCTTCTGGAATTGCAGCTGATGATGAATTGCCATATAAATAAGCGCAGTTAACAATTGAATTGTCCTTTTTGTGCATTGTGTGCAACAAAGTGTCTCGATTGGCTGATTAGCTATCTTACTTCCTAGCTGTCAAAACTTAGGATCTTCCAACTGACAACGGAAGCAGCTCGAGCATAAATAAGTGAACATTACTCACTGCTGCCGTCTTAAGGTCGTAAATAAAGTACCAGTCAGAAGTTAAAACTTTTGTTGTTTTCATAAAACCTATGACGTGTCTCAGTGAACACGTATCCTAATTTCTAAATTTATTTGCCTTGACCCGACTGATTAATACGCTCCCAATTCCCATAGTCTTTGTTGTAATGTAATCATGTGATTGTAAATATAATAATTGCGGTCAGCTCTGTAATTGAGATCAGGTCTAATAATTGCGATCTGTTGATTATATAATAATTGTGACAGGCCTAGTTGTGTTGGAGTAGCTGTTTCCTACAGTAACTTTTAGTGGAAGCTCTTTGATTTCATTTCATTTGATTTTATGCAATGGATTCCTGTTGTTATGTGCTTTTTAATAAAACAGATCAAATATAAAGTCGTGCTGCTCTAAGATGAACTGAGTATTAACACCTCTTGTTGCATTTCTAGAGTCAGATGATCAGAACTACAGGGTACGTGCCGTCCATGCTCTTGTACACAAACTGCCTGAGAAGAACAAAGAGATGCTGGACATCCTGATCAAACATCTGTTTGTGTAGGTTAATCTAGCAGAACATTTTTCAGGAGACAAACTGCACTGCAGAAAAATGATATATGAAATATACATATGCAAAAGTTGGGTGCCCCTGGTCAGATTACACATTTTCTAAGTGAAATAAAAGTTAATACATCCTCTACAGAGAACACACTTCTGCACATTTTAATGCACAATAACTGTTTATTTGCTGAGGTTAACATATTGGAAAAAAATAAAACTTAACATGTGGCCTGTGCACATTTTATAATATATGTTTCTTTGCAATATGTTAAACACAGCAAATAAATGGAAATTTATTTTCAATTTTTAAGTTTGTTCCCTGTTTTTGTTTTTCAGTTTCACCAGGGTTGTTCGAACCTTTGCATATGGCTGTATCTTGGCAGCTAAAGTCATCTTAAATCTAGTCAAAGTATCCAATATTTCTCATTTTAAGATTGTTGTATGTATATTATAATATTATATCATCTATTTCTAGACCTGTTTTACTTGTTGTAAGACATTATTTCTACAAAAAGCCTCTCATACATTGCCAGATAATTTTACTTGTTTCAAGCATTATTCTGTAAAAAAAGAATAAAATATCTACATTATTTCTTTCAATAAGCAAGTTATTTGCTAATGGAATGAGTCTAGAAAGGCTATAAATAAAAATAAAAAGTTATTAAAAATAATTATACTATTCTTCCAACAATCTCAAAATAAGAAATGTTAGATATATTGAGTAGAGTTAAGATAACTTAACTTGCCATCATTTTTAAATAATTTTCTTCAGAATTTTCAGTGTGAATTTCTCATTCTTCTGTCAGTGAATGTCAGTGAGATATTTGAGTGCTCTGGGTTCATTAGGGTCACTTTTCTCTGTGTTTTGCAGGGTTTCCACACACAGCCAGAAGAATCTAATGACCGTATCTAACCTTGGAGTGATCTTTGGACCTACGCTGATGCGCTCTCAGGAGGAGACAGTGGCTGCCATGATGAACATAAAGTTTCAAAACATTGTGGTGGAGATCCTCATAGAGAATTATGAGAAGGTAAGTTATATCCTTTAATTAAAGTCAACAGCAGGTGGCACTGTTTACCAAACAGAAGGGAGCAATCACTCAGTTCCTGCGGCAGAGGTTGACAACCGTTTCTCTGTTTTTTTAAATATGCTATCAAGCTGTGTATATATTGAGCTTAAGCTGGCTTGTGTCTTGTCCCTGCATGATGTAATTTATGGTAGTAAGTATTCTGAATATTGTCTGTTTGGTATTCCTCAGATCTTTCATCAGTCTCCAGATCCTAACGTGCCTCTGCCTCAGTCTCAGCCACAGTCTCAGTCTCGCTCCAGCTCGCGCCGCAGCAATGCCATCTGCCTATCGTCAGGGCCGCGCAAGTCCAGAGGCCTGTACCCACCTGCTCTGTGCCTGGCCGACGCTGACAGTGTGTTTCTCTCCTCTCAGTCATACTCAGAATACACTCTCGGGCCACTTTATCAGAAACATCTACATGAAGGCCAGTTTCTGACCACAGAGCTGCTCTTGGCTGGATAATTTTGGGTGGGGGCCACTCTCAACCGCAGTGACAATGACGTATAAAACCCTCAGCAATGCTGTTGTTCCTGATACACTTGCACCAGCACCACTCACACCACTGTAACACTACCTTGTCATTGTAACTGCTTTGCTGAGAATGATCTATCGCTCACATAATTTCTGCTCCGCGGCAGCCCTGTGGTCAGACACTGACCAGTGATAAAAGGGGTAGGGGGTGGGTGTCGATTTGTACATGAGAACAGATGGGTTGCGGTCTGTAATTGTACCTACAGTGGGTTCCAAATGTCTGAGATCACTTTAAAAATCTGAGATTTTTTTCGTATAAACCTGGAAATAAACAACAAAAAATTTTGGAATTCTGAAAAATCTAAAACAAAGACAAATTAACAAAAAAACATGATGATGTTGAGCGTGATAAGACCAGATCTTTTTTTAATCTTATCCCTTGCTTTAAACATCAGATGACTCCCAGGTGGTTTTAATCAGCTGTTCAGAGGCTTTTGCACAAACTTGTGGAGTCCAGCTCACATGGACACGTGTTATTACGCTACATTACATTACAGAAGAGGACCAAATTCTGAAAATCACGTACATATTTCAAAGATTCTTCTTTTCACTAAAAAAATTGTAATGAAATTTGTAATGAAATATTGTATTAAATTACAAAAAAATGCATAATAGAAGCATTTTTACAAGTGGTCTCAGAGTAAAGGTGGGTTAAGGTGGGGTAAACTTTATAACATGGCTGAGTGCAGGTGTTTCTAATAAAATGAATGGTTTGTGTAGATGGGGCTCTGTAGGCCTAATTTCAAGCCCTCAGCCAAACTATTTTGAGTGGAATTAGTCATAAGATTATATTTTATTATGTAAATGTCACGTACAACACGTTAGAGCAAATAGTGAAAAAAATAGACCAAATTGTGGCCTAGATGGTGGTTTTTTTTCAAAACAAGCTTCAGTAAGAAGTCCAAAAGTAGGCAATGTATGTACAAGAAATGCGTTTCTTAGTGCGCCTATCTCCTTCCACTTAGAGCTTATTATCCTAGTTTTCTTTTTTTAAATAAATTATTTTAGATTACTGTAATGTCTCTAAAGCCTTCTTTTTCCCTGTGCTCCTGCCTCAGGCGACACGTTCAGCAGCAGTCCCAGCAGTACACCAATGGGCAGTATGGAGTCTCTGTCGTCTCACTCTTCCGAGCGGAACGGCTGCTCCAAGGCAAGCTCTCCGTCACGCTCCAAACACAAAGCCTCAGGCAGCCTGTGCTGGACCACTCCTTCCCCCTCCTCCAATGGCCCCAAGAGCCCACCCGGCACCACTAGTCCCGATTCCAGCTCCAAAGAGGACGCAGCTAAGACAGATGGGGAGTGGGAGGAGGCACTGAGCAGTCTCCCAACAGGGCGAGCTTCTCCAGCTCCAGAGCTGCCTGACAGAGCAGAGGATCAGAGCCCGGAGGAGCGTGAAGCAGGACGCCTCAGCATGTCCACCTGCTCCTCCCTCACGTCTCTCCACATCTCTGAGGGTGAGAACCCTGTCAGTATGAGCACAAGGCCATGTTCCCCACCTGATTACACTCAAATTGTTTGATTTATTAAAAAATGCTATGTTAAGTAATATGTACTCAATGAATTCAAGTAAAGCAAGTGGGGTTGGTAAATTCCAATTAACTGACCTGATCATTTTATGCATTACTACTACGTTCAACTTAATACAATGGGTTTTTTTTCAAAATCAATGTTCTATCTTGATAATTTTGTATATTACACTAAAAAAGTACTTTTCAGACTTATAATTAAGCACTATGGTATGCACATGCTAAACATTGATTTTTATCAATATTGAATGATATGGAAATGTATATTGTGATAAGATTTTAAGTCTAATTAGTATAGCTTTCCCAAATTCACATTAAGGGCTTTTTATCTGTTTTACTTAGGTTTCAGGAGCTGTCATGGTTCTGTCCAGAGTTTGGTTTCCCGCAGTAACAGAGACAGTCTAAAGTCACTGCCGTTACCAGATCTTCCCCCAAAAGACACAGGCAGATGCAGACTGGACTCATCAGCCAGCAATGGATACCAGAGGCCTGGGTCTGTGTAAGCAACCTTCATATTGATGTTACTATTACTCCTAGTAATTTCCTTCCTTTAGCCTTAAGTTATGTAAGTAAGTCACATTTAAAAAGAGCACAAATATGGCATTTATCATTTTACCAAGACCTTTTTAGGTTTGCCATGTTTGCAGTAAAGGTCTCTTTAAAAGTCTGTCTTGTATTCTTACTTAAATATTCTCTAAATTCTTCATTAATACTTTTTACAACTGTGTACAACCATTTAAAGGTTTAACACTATATGTACATACACATATATACACATGTATACACACACACACACACACACACACATATATATACATATACATATACATATACATATATACATATCTGGGCTGAAAGAAATATATCATTCCAGTCTCATGCAGATATGAAGGCTGTGCATCATATCTGTCACAGGACTATCACATGTCTGTGGTCCAGCAGCAGACTTTGGGGCTTTATTCCTTACTAGTGCACTGTTTGACTGTTCTCTAAGAGATGATCTCATGATCTCAAGCTGTGAAAGTTCTCTCTGAGTGCCAGAATTTTGTCATAGAGGCTCCAAAGGCACATGCTTTCTTCCCTTTGTCATAACCCATGAGACTGTGCTGTAAACGAGCGCGTGTTTCAGAAAAGATGAGGCTGTTCAAAGCTATTAGTAAATTACTGTGTCCAGCTAATGTTGACTCAAAAATCAACCTTTTGTGAGCAGAACTGAAGCATGACAAAAGTCATTGTGTGCTCTTTGTTTACTGTTGTAGGGTGGCCTCCAGAGCAGCTCTCTTTGAAAGCCCTGTGGTCTCCCAGCCGGCTCCTGCTGGAAGGTACATTATCAGCCATAGAGCATGTGTGACAGTGTGAGATCTATTAGTTTCAGTATTCTGTTATAACATTCAGCTACACTGTGCCACAACATTCCAGGATTGATTGTCATTCTGTGTTGTGAAGCTGTCCTCTAAAGGGACAACATCTAGCATTGCTGTTTTTACAGGCTTCAAAATAGATCTTTTGCAGTTGATGTTACCCCTGCATGCCCTCCAGTCTCAGCGTGACATACCACCCTTCCCAATTCATCATTACTGAGAGGCCTACAGACAGCTTCAAGCATAAACTCCATCATGCAGCTTGTCTCTCCAGCTGTGTCCCCTCTAACTCACCTCTTTTGTTGTGATTGCAGGGAAGCCAAGGCTATGTATTCCTGCCAAGCAGAGCATAGTCATGAGCTCAGCTTCCCTAAAGGGGCACTCTTCTACAATGGTAAATATCTTATTATTAAAGAAAAAACACAAAAAGACTTAGGAATGCATTGCTACAAAGGTGTAGAATGACCACTGCAAGTAGTTTGGGCTTCCTGCAGACAGGAGGATTGTCATGGCTACCATGTTGTGGACCGTGTATAACGTGGATTTGTTGCGTATTACCACTCTGCTTTAGGATGCCAGTGCTTCTGAGGCCGGTTTCCTGGACAGGAGTCAAGCCTAATCCCTCTCCGGGACACCAACCCTTTCAGTGTTTATTAGTATGGGTGCCCTATAGTAACTAGGGATGCACAATAATATTCAGATCATATCTGCATTGGCAGATGTTCGCTTAAAAATATAGAGGCATCGAACAGATATTCAGATTTGATTGATGTTTCAGACTGACTTGATGAAGTTTTTATTGTAAGCAGAATATTTAGGTGACGATGGGCTACTTACTACATTTGTCCTACAGAAATAAGTAATATATTTCTCTGTTATGTTAAACCAGGTCAGTGTAGTCTCTACCTTGTCTAAATGTTTGCGTATCGGTATGGGAAGATACGAACAAAGAAATATCGGCATCGTCCCACAGTTCCCATATCGGTGCGATAGCAACCTTTCTAACTTTCTGCCAATCTGTCTGTCTATGTGTTCTGTAATATTTTTATCAAACAATGCCAGGTTATAACCTTAGGTCCCCTGATAACCCTAATCCTTATTTATTTATCTGTTTTTCAAATGGTTCAAAATCTGCATTCTGAGAATAGATAAGTTACAAAATAGGACTGAAAACATTTCATTTTTTTCTTTGCTCAGTTTAAAGTGAAAAACCATTAGATATGTCCTTCCTTAATGCTAGAAGCTGTATGAAGTAGACAGTACTATGCAAAAGTCACCTAAGGCACCTAAGCAAATTGTTTAAACTCGTTTAAATAGGCAGCATGCGTGTTTATGCCAGTAAAGCACAGCAGATTATAGATGCAAACAAACAAACATTAAACATTTCTTCCTTTTTTAAGAAATAGTTGATATTATTTGAACAAAAGTTCAAAGCTTTGGTTCTCAATTTCTTCCCAGCCATCGAATGGATTTGTTAAATTCTACCAACAGCACACCTAATTTTGTACTAATTAGCCAAACTAACTATGATTTATTAACATTTAATACTGGGCTGCCGTGAAGAGAGATCTGGAAATGGTTAAGATAAACCACTGACATACATAAAATCAGTACTTGTATTAATATTGTAGTATTTATTTTAATATTAGTGTTTTTTTTTTAACAAATGAACGCTTACTGCACAGAATAATAGCTTTTTAAATATAATTTTCTCAGGTGCCTGAGACATTACTGGTGCTGTGCTATTACTGTGCAGCTTGGGGACTGAGATCAGTAATGGTTTCTAAGTGGGATTTTACGTCATTGTGATATAGGGGAACTCCAGTAAGGTTGTAATGCTATTAATGCTAAGTTCTGTTTTGTCTGATTATGAAAATGAAAATTCATGCTTTTTGTCACCCACACAAGTCAAAAACCAGATATAGCTTCTCATTTACGGCTTGGTGTTTATGTTCTCAGAACCAAAACACATTTATTTCCTGGCACCAAGTTTTTTTTCAGGTCTCTTTCTGACTTGTTCCTTGTTCTAGTTGTTTCTGTTTTAGTTGACTTATGTCATGCTGTTGTTTTCACAGTGCACCCCTCGGTGGAGCCTGGGTGGCTGCAAGCAACATATAACGGCAAAACTGGCCTCATCCCAGAGAATTACGTGGTGTTCCTCTAATAAGGCCTGGAAGCAGATAAAGCAAGTCCATGGTATCCATGGTGTTCATTTCTCCAAAAAGAGACAGTTTTTGTACGTTCATGACATACACTATGTGAATAGTTTGAATACAGTTCAAAAATGGTTATAACCACACTATCAACAGTAGACTATAAATGGTCCATAGTAACTCAAGATGTAGATATTAGAAAGTTTCTAAACAAATTAATATTTTTTGTTTCTTATTGACGTGATTGGCTCTATAAACTCTATAGTATTTTATTTATAGGTGGCTAATAATGCAGAGTGGCGGCTAATATTGCAGACTGGCTCTGACGTTGAACCAATAATGCGACAACCATAGACATATTACAAGGCCTGTGCTTCTCGTGTTATTGTTCTATCTCTGTGAAAGAACCTTTCAGTTAACACACTGATTAATGTTTTGGTACTGTTGTCAAGGACAATATGAGCTCTGTATGTTGAAAAGAAGTGACTTAATACTACAGGCTGATCCTTTTATTTAGTTCCCATATAACTTTGTCTTGTCAGAGCCCATACAAGAATGTATTAATTACATATGGCCATTGCTGGGGTTAGAGGTCAGTCAGAGACAGTTAAGAAAGTGTTTTATGTAAACAGTGTTACTGCTTAAACAGATTGTCAGAACAGGTATGAGTGTTCATTTCACTTTTCTTTTTTCTTTATCACCCTAAAAGAAACATTTCAGTCACAGTGAATCATGTACAAAGATGCTGGTCATCATTTGTTGGGTCATATTTGACCCTGTGTTTGTTTAGTATTAAGGCTAACCCTACCCTTAATCAATCAATCCATCTCTATCAAATCCTTCTAAGGATGATCATCTAGAGCAGGGGGATTCGGTTCTGGGCCTGGAGGGCCGGAGTCCAGTATAGTTTGGTGTTCGTCCTGCTCTGATACACTTGATTCAACTGATCAGGTCATTACCAGGTTTACTGGGTGTTCCTGGACAGAGAAATCAGCACACTGTGCTGGAATCTGCTCATCCAGGACCACAACTGATGATCACTGGTGTTGACTTCATTGGATTAACCGTGAAGTGAAAGTGCCCTGCTGCTTAAGTATTAACTGCAAGTTCTACTTACTGTTTTTATGTATTTTTAAGTATTTTCACATCCCGTTGTTTCTTTCTTACATTTCAGAAAAAGCTCATAGTTATGCTATTGAAGTCTCAGCAGTGTCCTCTGATTTTGAATTTCTCAGTGTAGAGTATTTGCGATTTTTTAATTTTTTTTTTTTCAAGAAATGTGATGTCCGTTTTGTTTTTGGGGATATGTAATACAATGCAGCGTCCCTTTATGATAAGGTACAAATGAGAAAAGGTCAAAATGTCTGTGGTCAGTCATGTATGTATGTGTCCTGAAATGTGTTATTTTGTGCTCACTGAAATGGCACTTACTCCAGTAATGGTTCTACTGTATTTCATTTCACACTGGTTTACCATTTCCATGTATTTCGATTGACAAGGGTACAAGGTGGGAAACGCCCCCATTTAGAAAAATAAAATCTACCCAAAAAAGGTTACAGTTTATAAGCCAGAGATTTTGGAAATAAAATTGTACCATATATATTTTTTATTATTTGACAAAATATATTTTAAAGAGAAGGGTGCATTTTACCTAAGTAATACAAAATGACAAGTGTCCCAAAATGAAGAAATGTTTAGCTAATTTCAAGCATGTTGCCTAGACAATTTAAAATATTCCAGTCCCCCAAAGTTAGATTTAGCAGATAATGCAGATTTTATAGTGTAGTGAAAAATTACTTTTCTCACTGTGACATAAATCTGAAAGTTCACCCTCCTAGCTGTTAATTTCTTCTGTACAATGAAGATTAATATCCACTTAACCATGAATGTTATGAGCATTGATAATGATAATATAATGTTGATGACTGCAGATGTAGCCTGTAGATTAGGCTTACAATGTAGCTAGTTTAGCAAAGATAGCTCATTAGCATGCTAACATGTTAATATAAGCTATCAGAATTATAATTTGTGCCCATATAATAATTTGTTAGGATCCACAGTTTCTTACTAATTTATTGTTTATTTAACGTGTATTAGATAGTAAACTACAGCAAAAACATTGTATTGGCTACTAAAGAACAGCCTTTGCCTCAAACATCAGTTCAAAATTAGCTTTTTGCAAAAAACTGTAGAATGTTTTTCTAAGTACAAATTATTTATCCTAGACCTTAAATGACAGCTTGAACGTTGACTCTTAGATTTCAGATTTGTTGTAAAGGAATAATTTAATGAGATGAGCTGTATCATCAAATATTTTATCTGACTAAGGCTGGTAGCATTGAACGAGAGTTTGGAAAAGACATTTGGGGACATTTGGTAGTTTAATGAATAAACAACTTTGGGGGATGTTTTACCTGGGGGTGTTCAACCCCATGATACCCTATGTAAAATAATTAATGGTAATGTTTATTATCTGCATAAACTTGATCCTGAGTAGTCATTTTGCCTAGTTCTTAAGTCCAGGAACAGTTGCAGCTTGATTAAGTTGATTTACTGATTCCATGTAATTTTTATTTTATTATTTAAAGCTGTATTTCTTGTTATTTTTGTAACATTGTACTGTATTCCAGTGCGATATTGCCCTTTTGAAAAGGATAAAGAAAAAAATGTACTCTTTCTTTGGTGTCGTCCTTTGAATGCTTTTCGTAACACTATCAAATTTGTTAAAATTGCCATAGATTTTGTTACTTTTGCTTTTTTTAAAGTGTATGGACAGTAGTCACTGACTATGGCAACAAGAGAAGAGGGTAAACGTGAATGATACAGAATGGCATGAATGAGGGCTCTGTTTATACTTGAAGTCCCTTATGTGAGGCCTGAAGAAACAATTCAATGAGCTATGAGAGTTTATGGTGATGTGTGGTTTGTATTATATGTTCAGTAAATGCCATGTTTTCAGTCAGTATCATTTAAGGCCACAAAATTTCAGTCATTACAGAAATAGCTCCAATGAACTGCTAGGCTACTAAAAAACAGAAGTAATCTTCACAGCTCTCAAGGACAGTAATCCATATATAGGCAAAAAACGTCTGTAATTGTTGTGCAAACAGTCTTGCACTGATTAAAGTGGAACATTTCCACTGAAGATAGCATCACATCGTAGCAAACTTCCCAATGAGGTTTCATTCTTTCTCGGTCCAAACACACAGATTCTTTTCAAGTTTCTTGATAAGCTCAGCCATGTTCTCCATGTTATAAGACTTTTCCTCCAGAAGCTCATAGCGCAAGCTGGAAATGTCTTGCTTTATTTCCTTTAGCTCACCTGAAACACAGTTACAGTGTGAACCAGTTATTATGTAAAATAGGCCATTGTTGTAAAAAAGTATTATATTCTAGGTGACTTAAGAAACAGAATATGACCCACCTTCATTGACTTCATCACTTTCTTTGTCCATTTGAGCTTTGATGATGTACCGCTTGATGAGGCGCTTCATAATCTTCTGTAAAATTTAATGAAAAAATCAAATCGATGAGTTCAAAAGAAATTTTAAACCTATTAAAATGAAATCTCAGCCAAACATGCAGTGAGTCAATGAGAGGCATTTGGTAAAGCACTGTTCTTTAGATTCACTTTTACAGGGCCACAGCACTGCACACTTGAGACATTTCTTTAGTCTAAGTCAGTCATATGCTTATTAGGGTGAGCATTTTAACCGTTTTTTGCTTTTGGAATATTCACATATTTAAACAAACAGCATCTGAATATCCCAACACGCACACGTTTTATACTTTTTGAGTGAAAAACAGAAAACAAGAAAGTTTAACATGTGTTTATTGCATAAGAGGCAATCTGTAACTGATCATTTGGTTGGTTTAGTGATTTATACGTGAATCGATATGCTACTTTAAATCTTTTTGCTTGAAATATTCTTCTATATAGCTCTGCCATTTTGCTTGAAGGAATAGTTTGGCAAAACAGTCTTAGCCCAGATGCAGTCTATCAGCCTAGACATGTTTGGTATCCAGACTTTGCTTCTTTAATTTAGTGCTGGAACTCCGAAACGAACGTTTCTAGCAAACACTACAATTCTATAGACACCCAAATCTTAGCTGTAAATATATCCCCAAAACTTCTCTCAGTCCACTTAAACCGTATCCAGGTCCTCATTACGATTGCGCAGACGTGTCAGTGTTGTTTAGGGCACAGTATGACTCACTGTGAACTATAAAAACTGAACTGAACTTCACTGTAGCTGAATGATGCAAGTATTATACTGTGTTCTAAACCACACACAACCCTAATGAAGACCTGTATGATGTACGAGCAGTTTGAGAGAAGTTTTGAGGATGAATTTACAGAAAAGATTTGGGTGACTACTGACGTTCGCAACATTATCCTCGTAGCTCCAGCTCTAATCTAAAAAAGGAACATCTGGACACCAAACGTGCCTTGGCTGGTCGAGTACACCTGGGGTAAGTGGATTATTGTACTCATTTGATTTTTCGCCAAACCATTCCTTTAATGTCAGGCATAGCGTTAGCTGAATGTCCCCACATTCTTTGTAGTTCACATGCTTAGTGAAAACCTTATTAAATTGATATGTTTTGTTATGTATTTCATTTGATATTCTAAACTATATGTAACTATGTAAACAAATGCTAAGGTAAGGTTCTGATATCTTTAAATTTGAATAAGCACGTATGTCTCTACTGCTAATTCCTAAGCCCTTCACGAGCTGAATGAGTTTGATATGGAAATCTGAGTATTGAGGAATACTGCAGAGATGCTCATATGCTCACCTTATATCGAAGACTTGTCTCTCTGGTGCCTTTGTTGTCTCCTAGCTGCACAGGTTTTCAAAGAAAAGAAGCAAAAAGGAAATAAGAGAACTTTATTTGTTTTGCTGGTGCTTAGGAGTAAGGTGCACTGCTGTTTAAAAGTTTGGAAACATATTAATAACTGTTATTCAATAACATATACAGCTTTACAGTGTAGTAGATTTACACATTATAAACTAGACACCAAAACATAAACTGGTCAATTATTCATGACTAAAAGTATTTTGTGAACAATGAGAAATTATGACTTGGTAAAAAATGGCAAATGTTATTCAGTAATAAAAGACAATGATGCATTTATGTATTTATATTATATTTATATTATATATTGTATATATATTAATGTATTTATAATTTCTTGTCATGAAATTAGTCTGAATTGCTATTTGATCAGTGAAATTTGGTCACTGCTTTTTGAGTATCAGGCCTTCTGAATATTAATTTTAAGTTCATTCTCCATACAACTTTCTCACTTACTATGGAATCATCAACAGCTCTGTTCATCATCAAAAAATTAATACTTTTACAGTTTTATACAAATTGTTTAAAACCTAGAATATTAGCATCATATTAGAATCATTTTCTATGTTTATCTGCAACCAAATTGTTTTAATATTATTCAAACCAATGATTCCAAAACTTTTGAACTGTAGTGCATGTCTTTACAAATAACGTATGTACATTTTATCTATGGTACATGAGAAGAGGCACTTTTCGTTCCCTAAAGAACCTTTCAGTTGAGTAGTTACAAATGAGTTTTTTCAAAAAACATTAAGTGGTTCTTCTTGGGCATCACTCCAAAAAAAAAAAAAAAACCCTTTTATCACCTTCATTTTTAAGAGTGTAGGAGCATAATCATATACACGTCACCTCACTAAGCTCTGCCTCGCCCTTTGTTATGGCCTTGTGTTTCTCGAGGAGCTTCAGAAGAAGGGCCTTCACGCCCAAACCCAGCCCTAACATAGACTTTGGGCTAGGCACTAGGTTGAATGGCACAGGGAGGGTCCTGCCCTCCTCAAAGTAGGAGAACCAAAGCTTGGCACGGGCGAACTTCCACTCCACGTCTGCATCATCCTGCAGTCAGCAGAGAGACCATATTGAGCCATGAAGACAATGAAATATGTGTAAAGCTCTTAGTGAGGGCAATTGCTTTTCTAAAATTTCTGACAGAAGGAAGACATCATTCCAAAAACTAATTATCTCAACCGGTAGAGATGTCTTGTTCTTTTTTTTCAGATGAGCTTCCTCAGCAAAATGTCTTCATCTCCCATTCACTAGAAACAGCCTAATTAGCTGCTGTGGTCATGCTGAGATGTTTATTATGTCAGCACAGTAATCAGGAATGTGAAAACTGTAGAAGAAAATAAGGGAAAGGAGTGAATACCTCAATCTCCTGAAAGGAGCTGTTGATCATGGCGATGAGCATGTTAAGTAAGACAATAACCATGGTGACGTTGTACACTCCATAGAGAACGTATCCAGTGTTCTCGATGAACTTGTGTCCATTGTTCACAATCACTGACTTGACCTCAGAAAGTCCAAAAATTGCCCAAAACAATGTTTTGAAACTTTCTTCTATGCTGTAGGATTAGTGAGAAGAAGTAAAAGGAAATATACTGTACATGTCCTGGATCTAGAACCAAAGCAATTCTATCTGTCATTGTAATGCAGTTTTTAAAACTTTTTCATGACATGGGCCCCTATACCAATTGGTTCCTCATACAAAGTGTAATATAAGACAAGGAGAACGATAGAAAAGGTATAATTTAATTTATTGACTGAAATGATCATTTCATTTTTTTTAAGGAAAAACGTTTCGCAAAACACCCATGTAAAAAAGTAATTGGCCCCTAAACTTGATAACAGGTTGTGCCACCTTAATGCCTCCTTTAATTGGAGAGCAGTCTTTCACATTGCTGAGGTGGATTTTTGGCCCACTCTTCTAAAATTGCTTTACTTTGTCAACACTGGGCTTCTGAGCATCAACTGCCTGTTTAAGGTCCTGCCATGGCATCTCAATGCGGTCAGAACATTGACTAGGCCACTCCACAGCCTTCATTTTGTTTCTTTTGATCCATTCAGAGTTGGACTTGCTCTTCTACTTCGGATCATTGCCCAATTATGCTTGAGCTTTAGATCACAGACTGTTGACTGGATGTTCTCCTGCAGGATTTTCTGGTAGAGAGCAGAATTCATGGTTCTGTCAATTAAGACAAGTCTCCCAGGTCATGAAGCAGCAGAGTATCCCCACACCATCACACTACCACCACCATGTTTGCCTGCTGCTATGATATTCGTATTTTGGAGTGCAGTGTTAGCTTTACACCAGATGCAATGAACAGATGGACCCCTGACTTCCAAAAAGTTCCACTTTCAACTCATCAGTCTACAGAGCATTATTCCAAAAGGCTTGGGGGTCATTAAGGTATTTTTTTGGCAAATGTGATAAATGTCTTTATAGTCTTGTTGGTTAGCAGTTGTTTTGCCTTGAAACTCCCCCAAGGATTTTCCCCACCATTTTTGTCTAGTCTCTCTCTAGTGGTGGAATCATAAATGCTAACTTTATCTGAGGAGGACAAGGCCTGCAGTTCCTTAGATGTTCGTCTGGATTGTTTTGTGACTTGCTGAATGAGTCATGGTTGGACTCTTGAAGCAATTTTGTTAGGATGACCACTTCTGGGAAGATTTACCACTGTTCCAAGTTTTCTCCATTTAGAGATAATAGCTATCACTGTGGTTCTCTGGAGTCCCAGAGTCTAAGAAAAGGCTTTGTAAACCTCACCAGACTAACATACTTCAATAACTTTCTAATGTCCTCTGGAATTTCTTTTGATTGCGGCACTGTACCCTGTTTTTTGAGACTTTTAGCTTACTTCACATTGCTGCAAAGGTTCTATTTAAGTGAATTTAGATTCAACGGGGCTGCCAGTAATCAAGCCTGGGCGTGTTTAGCTTAACCGGCTTAACCCAATTATCAACTAAACTTAGTTCATTTGTTGATTGAGCTGGTGTTGGATAACTTTTTTCCTTCAAAAAATGAAATGATCAACTCAGGTTGTCTTTGTCTTACATTAAATTTTGTTTGAAGACCTAAAACAATTAAGTGTGACAAATCTGCAAAAAAAAAAGGAGGTATCAGGGCAACTTTTTTACAGCACTGTAATTTTAGTATTATTAATATTACAGTGGCCACAAAAAATAGCTGGACACATTAACTATGGTAAACTTTAATAAAGTTCTTTAGGTTACTTAAAATGTTTAGCCTGAAAAAGAATTCCAGGCAGACTGCACTGAGGGTACTGAAAAGCACAGCGAGGAAAATATAAAAGTCTGGGGCTGTTTTTATAAGTGGGATCATGAGCTCAGAAGTGGACAACTGCTTTTTAGATGCAAACTTGCAGAAGTCTGCAACAAATTTGTTTCCCATCACAATGAATTTAGTAAATGTTTTAATATAGCACAGATGTCTTTGGGGACACTGTATATTGACAACCATATTATTTATTTAAATAAACATAAAAGAACCGCAAGGCATTAGACAAATATCTTCACAAGTACTTACGTTGTGAATGCGTCGTTCTGCTTAGCACCCAAGTAATACGAATACAGGTTGAACATTCCAATCATGAAGGCCAGAAAGACCAGAATGAAGATCACCATGAACTTGAAGATGTCTTTTACAGTGCGTCCCAAAGAGATCTGCAGCGGCCCAAAGCTCTCATTGGCTGGGAGGATGTACGCGATTCGAGAGAAGCTCAAAACCACTGCAATGGCATAGAGCCCTTCCGAAACCAGCTGAGGATCTGACGGCAGCCAGTCAATACGAGCTAAAAATGGACAAAACAGAAGCCCCACATATTTAATGTGAATAACAACGCTGTTTTGTATTTAACTGTTCATCTTCTACTTCAGCCTTTCTTCACTTCTACTGTGCTTCTACTCACCCAGTCGGAAGTACTCCACCTCCAGAGGCAAAGTGATGTTTGTTATATTCGTGTAGTGCTTGTCAACATAACATTGAGCTGCATACGCGTGCCAGAAAGCCATTATCCTTGTGACAAAGGCAGCTATAAAAATGGCTAACATTCCAAAATCCAACATATTCCAGGGTTCAAGCAGGTACTCTCTCGGACCCTGAGACCAGATCTCCTTGCACTCTGCCCAGATCATCCCTAAATAAAAGTAAATTGGTTAGGGTGCTTGTGTGAAGACATAGACATTTAATCCATTAAAACCCTAAGGGTTCATGTGTACACACATACTTTAGTTCCTCGCTCTCAAAACTACATTACTTACATATTAGTTTCAGAGTAGTTGCTGATAATTCATAGTAGTTACTGAATTCTAAGCCTAAGGGTTAATGTTATATTCAGTGCTGCAAGTTGCTGCATGGTCTTGGAAACTGCCACCATTAAAGACTTCTTGGTTACTTTAACAGGACCATTGGAAGATTATATAATACTGATCTAACACTGACCTATAACCCAGAAGATGATGAGCATCTCCATCCATGTGAAGGGAGTTGTTTTCATGCGGAACAGCTGTGTTGGATAGTCATGGATGGTCATATTTGGCAACAGTTTAGTCCCATCAAAACGATCTGATGCATTCAGGACCAGCAAGCCAAGGAAAATAGTGAAAGACGCTGCATGAGCCACAAACTTCATAAACGGCCCTCTCATGATTTTTCCCAGCTGCAGAGAAGGACAGAAACAATCAGGAAGAAAAAGGGTGTTTATAAAAAAGAGAACGTCTGAGAGAGCTTTAATTGTGGCCTTCTTATGTCCTCATTGGTACGTGTTTAAAGTAATTTCACTGTCTATTACAAATGTTTATTTAGCAGATGTGTTTATTTACACTGGATTTTCTTTTGTCAAAGCGTGTTTAATTCACATGAAAACAGTTGATATTTTAGGCAATTCTATTATTATTACCATGGGAATTGTGACCCTGGACAACACAATCATGTTAAAATATGCTGTACACCCGGTGGGCAATTCTGATCATACAGCAACCTGATGAAGATATTATTTTGCACTCCATGCTGCCTCTGAACACAATAGTAAGTCCCCCCATGCTCGAAGGCCTGAGGCTGAGCCCACTAACCTTACTGCATGGTGCCACCCAGTACACCATGGCTAAGAAGGGCAGTCCTATTGCAACACCCAAGACCACCAACAGCTTGACAGCTGTGGTCTGCTGCCTCAATCCAGGGAGATTCTCGTACCAGATTGAGAGGAGCTGCTGTTGACAATTAGGATGTGCAACAAACTGTTGGGGACAAAAAGTTGAAGGCAGCAGTCAGACACGTTTAGATGATCTCAGACAGATCCGAAACATATTTGTGAGCTTATGTTCTGTCGATTGTACAGTATTTCATTCTTATTTACCTTTTTCAGTTCATACTTTATTGCAAGGTTCAGTCGGGTGAGACTTAGGCGGCCGGGCAGTTCGCAGCTGTCGTTCTCCTCTCCATTCAAAATGGCCTCCACTTCCTCTGTGTTCCGACACAGATCTAGAAGCCCAACTACGAAGTCTTTGCATTGGAGAGAGAGTTTCCTATAATCATTCTTAGGAAAGTGATCAATGAGATGCATTTAGTACAGCAGCATTAATCACAAACACCAACATCTACATCAAATTTTGCTGTGGGGAAGAGAGATTTAATAACCATATTGTCTATGTTTAATCATCATTGTTGGGTAGTAAAGGACTACATGCAATCTGGATTACATAATCAAGTACATGTAAACAAAGCAGCATAAATTTGAAACGTTTAGCCATTATTAAAGAACAGTACTTCATGGATTGCTATTTTTAAGGATTACATTTCTTATTAGGGAATACATTTTTGTTTAGGCAATAAATCAGTCTATTAATTTTTCATTTACCGAGTGTGTCCATAAACTGCATAATAGTTATTGTCATTTTGACTGATAACAATAGATATGCATGGTTTTGAGAGAAAGAAGGAAAGGGGAGGGGATATAATGGCTATATCTTCAGATGGATCAAAATTCATGAAACAAATTTATTAATTGCAGTAAATTGTAGTCTTAGACTGCTCCTTTTAAGTAAATAGTCCCACCAGGATCTCGTGACATTTTTTGTGATTGTTTTGGGCTAAAATATTTGATTTATCAGTGGCTTTTCTCAATTTTATCATCAATATTTGTACTTTCTTCACACTAAGGGTTAGAATTTGTGATGATTGTGAGTGTGATGTATTTTCTCAACGTGTTTTGAATGTTGCCTATTTAGCTTCTAAAAAAAAGGGAGAAACAAACTGGAAATGAAGGGAATTCTGGGAAATGAGAACAACAAATTATAAACTATTTTAACACCGTTTTAAGCTCTCAAAGAAAAAACAGGAAATTGCTACACCTTGTGGAAAAGCTTCGGACTGCTAAAAATGCTTGTGTAAATGAGTGCGCTCTGAATCCACATCCATGAAGTACTATATTTTCATAATTTGACAAAAATGCTATGACACTTCAGCTGCGTGGAAAATTCTTTACATTTTGCTCAGATGGTATGTTAGAGAAAACTGCATCAGAGACCATGGGAATTTAATCTGTTTAATCCTAGCTTAATGCTCAGTAATAGTACATTGTTCACATGTACATGTTATTTAATGTTATTCAGCAATAACTGAAAATCTCCAACAAGGCAGTCTTTGTTGCAAACAATTTGCTTGTCAGTCATCACCAAAATCCAATTACATCGCCTATTGCTCAGGCCTACTCAATAAAAGTGCACAGAAAATCAAGTTAAAGTTATGTTTCATGATGGAAGAGGGCCAGTCTTCAAAGTTTGTTTGTGGTCCACAACAATGTTGCATGGTGTACTAAACCCTTGCTTTGTCTTTATCTGAATATATTTGTGAGCCAATGTGATCATCTCTGCATTATCCATGGCTTCTTGGCGTGGAGGAGGGAAGGTAACCAGGCCCTGCCTGCAGCTCCTGGCCGTTTAAGGGGATACGTAATCTATACAACACTGCTAATCGTGTAGGAATTTTTTAAATTACAACATGAATCATACCTTAAATTCCTTCTCAATGTTGGCCAAACAAGCCAGCTCGTTGCTGAGCTCTAAGGCAGCCAGCACAGGGTCCTCATTGGACAGAGAGAGGTAAGCTGGACTGGCCAGCCCTCTGTAGGCATTGATACGTGAACGTGAGTGGCTGAAGGAATCATACTTCTGATGGTAATTGCAGGCATCACAGGTACAGAAGTAGTCATGAGGCTGCTCGATACGAGCACCCCTCCCCAAGAGAATGTGCACAATCTCATACTCGTGGCAGTGAGATGCTAAGATGATTGGTGTGATATCATGAGAAAAGCGTGACCCGTCTTCATCATATGCAAAGAAGTCATCATGCATTGCTGCCTGTCTCGGGCTGGCTGTTAGTCTTCTGGAGTCTGCGAAGGCCTTGTGGCTCAAGATGGCCTCAACAATTCGTATATAGCCTTTACTTATGGCCAAAAGAAGTGCATCCCCAATCCGAGACAGGTTATCTCTCTTTAACAGAAGTTCTGTAACCTCCAGGTGTTCATTTGCCACTGCCAGCTGCAATGCATTCTGGCCCATGTAGTCTACACAGTTTACATCCAGCCCAGGAATCTCCTCGAGCATTCTACGCACTACAGGAATGTTTCCATACTCAGCAGCATCAAGGAAGCGTTCCTCCACTAGTGTCAGGCCGTTGGGGTGTGCATTGAACATGTACGCTGCCCCCCTCACTGCTTGCCTCCTACTTTTGGCCAAAGTCTGTCGAGCCTGATGTATGCAGTCGCTATGACGAAAAAGGAGAAAAAAAGGTATTATACACTGAAGCAAAAATGGGACATGAAATTACATAAACAGTCCAATGAGATTTTATGATTTCTGATGGTCTGATTGATGACACATGACAGTCATGTAATATATTTGCGATTAGAGACTCAGCTGTGTGAAACAACCGAGAGACTGATTTGAAAATTGTTTCTCGTTCCAGACTATTAAGACTCAAATAAGCCAATTTTACCCTGCTCCAGCCCAGGTTATGTATGAATTGACTTCAAAAATACTAATGTGATTCTGGGACCATTTCTGTTTTTCTTATCTGCATGTTTTATCTGACTGTCTGATTTGTCAATTCCATTTTACATACCACATGCCCTTCTTGTGGCATTGGGTTTCCTTTTAACCTTTTTATTCCGTGTGTCATTCTTTACTCTCATCATCAACATTCATTAGCCCCCAGGGAAAAACAATCATGCAAATAATGCAGCTTTGTAATTTAATAAGGCCAACACAAATATTACAGTGCATTTCATTTTAATGTTTCTGCTGTTCCAGAAATTAACCATTTAAGAATAATATAAAACAACAATGGCTGACATTTAACAAAC